>VZTH01016315.1:82416-96105 GCA_013397815.1 Aleadryas rufinucha | reverse complement strand
AGGTTTGGCCCCATGGCAGCGGTGAAGTGCCCCCTCCCCAGCCATGCCCATGGTAGGCAAGAGGGGACCCCCACCCTGTTCCCTCCCCCCCAGCACTGATACCCCCCCATTAAGAGCTGCCACCACCCCGGAGCATGGACAGGCTTTGGGAGAAGGGATGGCAGGGTGGCACGGGGCTCCTGGGGGGCTGGTGGGTGCCCCTGTGTCCTTGCTTCACCCCCTCTTGTACATAGACCCCTCCCCTCGCCTCCCCCCACTCCCCTTTTCCCTTTTTAAACGGTATTTTCATAGCTGGAGAGTTTTGTACAGACAATTAAAGCTGATTATTTATACTGGTGTGTGCTGGATTGGAGGGTGACTGACACCAGAAGTGGGGGGCAAGGGACCCCCCACAGCTGTGGATGCCTTGTCTCCACAAGGCTGCACGGGAAGGGAGGACAAGGGTGGCAGGGATGGGGACACTGGGTGCTGAGGGATCCTAAACACCCTCTCTTTACCCCATGATGTCCTTGGGGGTGCTGTCCCCCTGTTCCCACACCCCATCCCCTCCAGTGAGACCCTTGGGGACAAAGGACCAGTCAGGAGCTGTCACAGCCCGGGGGTGGGGCCCAGCAGCCCCCCAAGGATAAAGAGAGGCCACGAGCAGGGCGCCACGTACTTCCAAAACAATCGTTGTATCTTTATTGACGCTCTGAATGCAATGACCTGTTTTTTTACTCTTAAGGAAAATAAACATCTTTTAGAAACAGCTTGTTACACACAATCTTCAGTGTGAAGCAATATACTAATAAGAACACTAGTCTTAACATTTACAGTCTTCATATATATTATATATATGTATATGTATACATATATATACACTATATAATGAGGCAATATATAATACACACGGTTTACCATTTTACAGTCATATGTACAAGATGTCACTAAAAATAGCCAGATTTCAGGCAACACTGCCAAGGACACAGGGATTTTTTTATTTTCTTCTTTAAATTAATTATTTTTATTACTATTTCTCCCTTTTTTTTTTTTTTCATTTTTCTCACCTCCTCTTTTGTGTTTTTCGCTCCTGTGTCCGAGGCAGCTGCTGAAATAACAGACATTGTGTGGCCAGCAAACCTTGGGGTGGATGGGATGGAGGGGACACAAGAGGTGGTGGGGACATGGGGCACTGGCTCTGTGGGGGACATGGATGGGACCAGCAGTGTGCTCCCCTTGGCAGGATGCTGCACAGGCCGGAGGCAGCCAGTGGCTGTTCTTAGGATGAGATTTGGGGTTGGTTGCCACCTGTGTCAGGGTGTGGGTGACACAAAGATGGGCGGTGGAGCCTGGGAACACAGGTAGGGGTTACTGAAGTGTTGGGCAGCCCCCCAGCTCCACTGAGGTGGCCAGGAAGCCAAAGCCGAGGGAGCTGAGCAAACCCAGGACAGTGAGGAGTGAGCCAGGCCCATGCAGAGGGAGGAAGCAAATGCTTCCTCCTCCTCCTCCTCCAGTTCAGCACGGGGAGCTGTGGGGTTCAGCACAAGCACAGGGAGCAAAGCCCCACAAGAGGAGCCACAGAAGGGGTGCTGGTGAGGCCAAGCACAGGCAGGAGGGTGGGTTTTGGGGGGTCCTGGACAGCAGGACCAGGTGTCCCCAGCCCAGCAGTGCCAGCGCCGCATGGAGTGGGAGGGTGATGGTGCAATGAGTCAGGGTTTGGGGTATGGGAGTGGGGCTGGGGCAGCCCAGTGGGTGCCCACCAGCCTGGCCAAGCACCCTTAGCCCCCAGCACCCTGGGTGTGGATGGGGGCAAACAGGAGATGGAAGAACAAAACGGAAAAAGCAGAGTGGTGTTTCAAACAGCAGGCTGTTGTTTGCCTTTTTTTTTTTTCTCATTTTTCTCTTTTTTCTCCTTTTTTTTTGGTCTTTTTTTTTGTCTTTTTTTATCCTTTTCTCCGCTGAACTATATACAGACACCATGAGGTTTGCTGAAGGCAACATCTCAGATCAGATCAGTGTGATATTGAGAGCCGGGACCCACGGAGGGTCCAGCGGCCCCACAGTAAGACAACATCGCTGGGACCCCCCTTGTACACGGACACCCCCCGCCCCGCTGTGCAGCCATCGCGGGTGGGGGATCCCGATCCGTCCCCCGCATATCCAGACCGGGTTTTACCGGGACCCGGCGGGAGGGAAAGCCCGGCGCTGGCTCCGCCCGCCCGGAGCGGGCTCGGGGGGTCCCGGGGCGCTCACGGGCAGCGGCGGGTCCCCGGTAGGGCCCGGCCCCGCTCCGCTCCAGGCGCTGCCTCCTCTGCCGGTCCCTCGCTGGCGGCGGGGCGGGTGCCCGCGGGCGCTACACCGGCTGCCTCTGCGGGGAGAACGGAGGTGTCAGCCCGGGGATCCCGTTGGAGGCGGCGGGGGGTGGTCTTGGGTTGTCCCCCTCGGCCCCCGCCCCGCCAATACCGGGCATCCACCCGGGACAGAGCGCTTTGAGAAGAGGTTCAACCATCATTCACCACCATTCATCATGCACAGGGGGCTCTGGGCTTACCTTATGTTTGGGACATCTCAGAGAGAAGCTCTCCTCGGTTAATAAGCAACCTGCGAGGAGGGGACAAGGGTGTGTCAGGGGACATCCCACGCTGTGAAGCAGCTGTCCCCGAGTAGGGGGAATGCAGTGTCCCCCCGGTCCACGGCCACCCACCAGCAACAGAGTTCGTGTGAAGGGCTCAGCTGAGGCCAGACAAGCTTGTGACACCTGCCTGTGCTGCTGGGACAGTGACGAACACCATCCTGGCAAGTCAGCGAGCCACAAGCCCACCCCTGACCTTGGAGCAACAGGCCCCATGTTCAGCTGGCTCAGACAGTGCCCAGGACCCCGTGCCCCATGCCCTGGGCTCACCTGTGTCGACGGCACACGCGTAGTGGTAGGTGTGGGGACACCCCTTCTGGCAGCAGCCCACGGTGGCTCCTGCTTGCTGGCAGCTCGAGCACTTCTGTACACGCACCCGGGAGTTCAGAGTAGGGAAGGAGATGTGGAGAGACAGAGAGACCCCGTCAGAGTCCAGCGCAGAAGAGAACCACGACAGCCCCAGCAGCGAGGGCAACGCGGGTGTCCCTGATCCTCTCCAGCCCCTCCCAGGCAACATGCTTCCTCCCGTGCCAACGCACTGTGAACCACACCATGGCTGTCACTTGGCTGTCTGCAGCCATGCACGAGGTTTCTACCTGACACACCACTCCCCTGGATGACACCGAGCCCACAGCCGTGCTCCATGGGGCAGGGGGTGAAGGGACACGACTTGGGTTGTGCCTGGCCTGCCCCATCCCCAGTGGGCACTGGAGGGATGGGAGTACCTGGCTCTGTGGTGAGGGCAGCAGCCTCCAGACAGCCATCAAAAGAGCACATAGGCTTGGGAATACAGCCAGCCCCCAAACCTGGCACTGGGGGACTTGCTGGAAACCTCCTGCCCAGCCTCTGATGGGAAGCTGTCCCCTCCCTCTCCCCAGCACTAAAAATCCATGTCACAGAATCCCAGACTGGCGTGGAAGGGACCTTAAAAAAGCTCATCTCATTCCACCCCCCTCCCACAAGCAGGGACACTTTCCATTAAACCAGGATGCTCCAAGCCCCATCCAGCCCTGAACACTTCCAGGAACGAGGCAGACACAACTTCTTGTCCCCTTCAGCAACCTCCCTGTTTTGCTCACACAATGTGGCCTTGCTTCAATCACTGTGGGAGAGGAGCAGGGCAGGGTCATCCCCTCCCTCCAGCTTCTCTTCCCCTGCTGCCCATCACGGTGGCATCAGGCCGCGTTGTGCCCATTTTCATCTCCCACCCTGCGGCACCTGTCCTGCTCTGAGCCACACCGTGCAACACATGACTGGGCCAGGGGATGTGACAATCCCAGGGGGGCCCAGTTGCCTTCCTAAAACATAATACCATAGGTATTTCTGTGCCTAAAAAGGAGAGTTCAGGTGCTATCAGCAACGCAGCAGCACAAATCTCATAAGGACCCAGCAGGGCTCACGGTGCTGAGCACCTGCCCTGCTCTCCCAGGGCAAAACTACTAATTTCCATCCCGACCAGAGGCGCAGACACAGGAATGGCTGAAGGAGGCCAGCGGGAGATGCCGCCTCGGGATGCGGCCCCGGGCGTGCGGCCGAGCTCTTACCAGGTCGGCAGCCGCCTTGACAGCCTCCTGCAGCCCATAGAGCTTCCCCGCCACCAGGAAAACCCCAGCGGTCCATACGGCACAGGCTTCATGCAGCCAGTGCTCCTGCGTGTCGCCCGCCGGCTCCTGCGGCGGGGACTCGGCCTTGTGACATTCGTGCCGCCGGGGCTTTTCGGCCGCCTCCTCGCCCTCTGTCCTCTCGTCACAGCAGTAGCAGCTCTGCAGCCGACGGAACATGCCCCGCGGGCTGGAGCGCAGCGCGCTCTGCTTGGCCGCCTCGGCGGCCNGAGTTCACGACGGTGCAGGTGGTGGTGAACTCTCCGCGCCGCTCCACGCGGACGTAGGGAGCGAACGGCGGGGCCCGGCTGTCCGCCCGCAGCCGCTTGCAGGAGATGTACTTCAGCCGGATCTCGGGCTCGGCAGGGTGCAGCAGCGGGGCCTGCTGGGGCTGCCGCCGCCGCTTCCCGCGGCTCTTGCACCGCGCCGGCACCGCCTTGGCCTTGCCGTGGCCCAGACGCTTCCGCTGCCGCTTGGAGTAGCCGTTGTAGTTGGAGTGGTTGGCCCGTGGCTTCGGCCCCCGCGCCGGCCCGGCGGCGGAACGTCCCTCAGGCGGGCCATCGCTACTCCCCGCCTCCTTCTCCTCAGTCTTTGGTTTCTTCTCTCGCGGTGCCTCCTCCGCACCGCCCGGGCCGGCCACACGCTCCCGGGGCAGTGGTGGTGGTAGTGCAGGGCTCAGGGGCGCCTTGGCCATGCCCAGCGCTGCCGCTTTGCCCTTGCGGTTCCTCTTCTTGGGCAAGAGCCCCAGGTTCTTGGCCACCATGTTGGGGCTGGACTGGGTCCCCGGCGTTGACCCACAGGCCTCCCCCTGGCAGCCATCATGGGACAGCTTCTTCCCACCACCCGGCTTCCCCTTTGGTGCTCGGCCATTGGGGTTCCGGCAGAGCGGCTCGGCCACCGGCATTGTGGGCACCTTCTGTGCTGCCGCCAGCTTGGGCAGCCGCGCGTCACCCACTGCCACAGCCACCCCACTGTGCTTCATCACCCGCTCCCGCTCCGCCCCAGCCGGGCTCAGGGAGGAGCCATAGGCAGCCACTGTGGCTGCCACTGCTGTGGCTGCTGGTTTGCAGGTGAACTTCTTCAGGTTGGGTGAGGTGATCTTCTGGACGATGGCCTCCAGCTTGAGGCCACGGCCCTTGCGGGGAGGCAGCACTTTGGTCTTGGTGGCCTCCTGGAAGGCCGCCCGGGAGGTGATCTTGATGCAAACATCAGGGGCCTCCTTTGGCAGGGGGGGCTTCAGGATGGCTTCCCCAGAGCTCTTGGGGGGCAGCTTGGCTTTCACCTTCTTGGCCACCGGCATCTTCTTGAAGAGGCTGGGGGGACCCTCTGGCTTCTCCTCCTTAACGCTACCGCTGTTGCTCCGCAGGACCAGGTTCCTCTTCTTGGTGGGGATGGGGGAGATGAAGGTGGACTTCCTCTTCAGTGAGTGCAGGGGCCGCTCTGACATCTTGCCTCCCACACCCGGCCCCGCTTTGGGCAGCTTCATCCGGGCACCCACCTTGCCCTCCTTGTGGGGGCTGCCCGGCGCTGGCAGCTTGAAGGCAGGTGGGAGGTGGTTGTTGGATATGAGCTTTTTGGGTGCCTTGCAGTTCTTCAGCCGGACATCAGCTGCCCGCTTGCCCCTCTGCCGCTTGGTGTAGAAAACCTCCTGTGTCTTAGTCCGGGAGCGCAGGATCATCGACCGCTGGTCCCTCTCCCCGGCTTCCACCGCGTCCCCCTCCAGCGGTGTCGGCCCTGCCACCTCCTCTGCCGCCACCAAGCCGGGCACCAGGAGGGTGGCATCACTGGTGTTTTGAACCACCCTGGGGGCCGGCCGGCTGTTGCGCTTCCTGGTTTTGAAAGCCACCCGCTGCTTCACGCCACAGCCAGGCTTCTTCCCCAGCTTCTCCTGGTGCGTGGGGGCTTTCAGTCCCTCCAGCGGGGCGGGGGCGCGGGGCTCGGCCAGGGCGGTGAAGGAGCGGGTGCACATGCGCGCCGGCAGGCCCTCGGCTGGAAACCGGGGTGTTTGGCTCTGGGCGCTCTTGCTCGGTACCTCCGTCTGTCCGTCCGGCCCCAGGCAGGCGCCGGCCACGCTGCTGGCTGCTGGCAGCTCATCGAATGGACTCAGCACGGTGCTGCCAGGGCCATCCCCCTCTGGCAGCCGGCAGTGGACCCTCTTGTTGCGGAGGCTCTTGCCCCGTGAGACAGGCTCCATCTTTCCCAGCACATTTTCGGGCGTGAGTTGCTGCTTCACCATGACCGATGAGGCAGATTCAGCATCGGCTGCCTCCAGGTGGGACGTCTCCCCTCCGCCATTCTCCTCTTCAGGCTGGATGTGGGGCAGGGAGGATTTGAACCAGCTCTTCACCTTGGTCTCTGTGCCCACAGCAGGGCCCAGCAGGATGACAGACTGGCCGGAGAGGCGTGGGGTGGAAGCTGAGTTCTCCTTCTCCACTGTGCTGACAGTCTCCTCGGCGGACACAGGCACCTCGCTGGAGGACAGCACAGCTGGCATCTCCGGGGGCTTGGGTGGTGAGGCATCATATGTCACTGACTTCTGCTCCGAGCCAGCCAGCTCACAAAGGGAGGAGTACTCCTCTGCCTCCAGGTCTGACTCCTTCAGATCCGGCGAGGAGATGATGGGGATCTCACTGAAGTCCCCGGCCGAGCAGCAGTGCCGGGTGTCCTGCAGCCACCTCTCGCTGTCTGCCTTTGTTGCTTCATCGTAGGTCAGTGTCTCCTCCTCCTCCTCCATCACCTGCTGGCCAAAGTCCTGGACTGGCTCACTCTTGGCTGGTTGCTCTCCATCGCACAGGTCCAAGCCGCAGGCGTTTTTTTTCTCCTTGCAGGAGCTCACCAATTTGCTGGGGAACAAGCCCTTGGGGAGGTCAGTGGCCTGGAGGTCCTTCCACCGCAGGCAGGCCTCACCCAGGCTCTCCTCCGGCCACTCAAAATGCTCCATGGCATTCTCAGACGCCACTGAGTTGGCAGTGGTGTTTGAGTAGCAGCTGTAGCCGGTGGCTCCCGCACTTGATGTCGCTGCCGGGATGCTGGGCTTGGAGTTGAAGGCCAGTGGGGCAGTGTCCTTCAGCACATCCTTGGTTTCAGTGGCTGTGAACTCCACCTGGGGACCCTCATACACCTCCTCACTAAAGTCCTTCCCTGTGCTGGCCCCTGAAGCTTTGTCCAACTTGAGGGGCTCAGTGAGCGTGCTGGAGTCACCCTGGCTGGGCCAGGCACCCTTCACCATGGAGTCCATGCTGGGCCGGTGATTCTCCATCTGGAAGGGGGACTTAGTGGCCTCCTTGCTCAGCATGGGCAAGTTGGCCCAGGCTTTGTCCGCCTTCTCGCTGATGGCATCCTGCAGGACAATGATCTCAGAAGCCAGCTCCTCCTGGGACAGGGCGCTGAGGAGCAGTCGGGGGCAGTCCCGTTCATTGGTCACATACTTGGTGAAGGTCTCCAGGGGCAGGGTGGCGTGAATACTCTGGAAAGAGTCATCTGATTTGGTGGACATGTCATCTGGGGAGGTCACAGAGCAGGTGGACACTGACTCGGGCTTTGCCTTGGAGTTGCTGTTGACGCGGGCAGGGCTGCGGTTCTGATTGCAGTACAGGAAACTCCTCTCCAGCTGGTCCTCTGACCCACTGAGATAGTCAGTGTCCTGTGTCTCAGCGTGGACAGACTGGGGGGTGCTCAGGGGGTCAGACAGGGGGGTGCCCACCTGCTCTGCTGAGTAGGTGCTGCTCTCAGGACTGCAATGCTGCCCCTTGAGCTGCTCAGGGGTCCTCGCTGGGGTCTTGATGCCCTTTTTCTGGGGCACAGCCGCTTTGGAGAGCAGCAGCTGCTGGACAGTGTTGGAGATGTTCTCCACCTGGGAGGTGAGTGCTGTCAGGCTCTGCAGGCTCAGGTCTGACAGCAGGTTTTCGGGCAGCTTCTCTTTCTGCAAGTTTTTGCAGTTCCCGGATTGAGTGTCGGGGCTCGTCCCGTCGGTGGGAGAAGGGTTCAGCAGCGGCATGAAATGGCTGTGGTCAGCAATGCCAGCCGGGAAGGCACCGGCACTCAGCGGCTGCTGGCTGTACTGGAAGTTCTCCAGGTTGGGCATCAGTGGGGATGGAGTGGAGCTGTAGGACGGGGACCTGCCGACGGAGCGAGCCGGCGAGTGGCTGGCGCTGGGGCTGAAGGTCTGGTAGTACTGCTCCGGCGTCCGCACGGGCGGCGCATCGCCCTGGCAGTAGGTCTGGCCAGGCTGGTTGTAATGTTGGTACTTGGCCAGGTTTTGGTAGTGGAGGGTCTCTGAGGCGTGATGCCGCCCCTGCATGGGCTGCGGGGGCTGCGGGGGTGGCTGCGGGGGCTGCTCGTAGCCGATGCGGTTGGGCTGGTAGCCGTGCATGTTGGGCACGCGGGGGCCAGGGGCCAGGCTGGCGGCGCTGCCCAGAGGCCGCTCCAGTGGTGGCTGCCCCGAGGGCGCTGTGCAGCTCTTGTAGGAGTGTGCTGGCTGGCTGCCCCCCGGCACCGACGAGTAGGTGGAGGAAGCAGGGAAGGACTGGGAGTGCTGCCCAAAGTGAGGGCTCTGTGAGAAGGGCATGGGTGAGGAGACATCGTTGGGCAGTTTCTGCCGCTGCAGCTTGGGGTAGGGGAGTGCGGGTGGCTGCTGCTGCTGCTGCTGCTGCTGCTGCGGCTGCTGCTGGAAGTGAGTCCGGAAGGGCAGCGAGGTGGCTGCTGGCTCATGGTACGGCCGCCCACCCGCCAACGCCGCCGTCTTCTTCATCAGGTTGTCCTCATACTTGGCCACGCCGCCGGGCAGCGCCTGTGGCTGGCCACCCCACGCCTGCAGGCTCTCGTCCCCGGAATACCGGGCCGGATAAGGGCTGTTCTCCTGCACGGTGTAATTGGAAAAGGCCGGCCTGCCCTGCAGCTGCTGCCCCGCTAATTGCTTGTTTCCCCGGTGGTATTTCTCCACGGCGCTGTTCTCATAGCCCGCGTACGGCAGCTGCTGCTGACTGTAGTACTCCTTCGCCACCAGCCTCTGCCGCTCGCAGTTCGGCCCTGCCTGACTTTGATGCCTGTAATTCTCCAGGCGTGATGTATCTTGTGAAGTCGGCTGGTAGCTCTGCTGGTTGCCATGGAAACCACACCTTTCTCGAAAGGACTGCATGGCGCGGGCTCGTTATCTGCGAAGAGAGAGAGGCGAGAATTCAAATGAAGCGTCGCCACCGCGGTGGGCCGGGGACCAAGAAGGCCAGTGTCACCTGCACTACGGGGGCATCATCGCCTCACCTCACCTCAACTGCTGGGCATTGCCCCACTGTGCATCTCCTCACAGCCACCCTGCAACACAGCACGTGATG
The DNA here is from genome assembly GCA_013397815.1 of Aleadryas rufinucha. Taxonomy (NCBI): domain Eukaryota; kingdom Metazoa; phylum Chordata; class Aves; order Passeriformes; genus Aleadryas; species Aleadryas rufinucha. The sequence goes on along the minus strand of VZTH01016315.1, from coordinate 86,563 downwards.
CTGCATCACCTCGCATTGCCCTACATTGTCTGGCATCACCCCATGGTGCATTGAATTGCCTGCACGGCCTCGCATTGCTCTCCAACACCTCACCTCATGTTTCACCTCCTTGCATCAGGTTGCCTTGCATTACATTGCCCTGCATTGCATGGCCTTGCATTTCATCTCCCTGCACCTTCTTGCCTTGCATCACCCTGAATTGCATCGCCCTGATTTGCCCTGCATTGCATCGCCTCACACTACCCTTGCTTCATGTTGCCTTGCATTTCATCACCCTGGTTTGCGTCGCCCTGCATCACATTGCTTTGCATCATCCTGCATCGCATCACTTTCCATTTCGACTCCCTGCTTTGTGTTGCCTTGCATTGCATCGCCCTGAATTGCATTGCCCTGCATCACATCCTCCTGCCTCACCTCATATCACCCTGCACCATATCACCTTGCGTTTCATCTCCCTGCATCGTGCTGCCCTGCATTGCATCGGGTTGCATTGCCCTGCATCTCACTGCCCTGCATGGCATCGGATGGCAGCAGCTGGCTCTGTGTCACCCCGCATCGCTCCATGTCACCCCGCATCACGTTGCCTGGCGCTGCATCCCCACCTTGCAGCGTCCCGCACCCTCCTCTATCCCACCTCCTTGCATCGCAGCATAGTGCCCACAGGCAAGAGGGTGCTGGAGTCTGGTTGCCCCCTCCCTGCCTGCAGCGGGCCCAGCCACCCTCCTGCCCCTGCTGCTGGAGCTGCCCATCCCTGCTGCCCACCCCTCCCTGCCTGCCCCACCTGGTGCAGTGACCCCCACACCATGTCGGGGTCCCTCAGCCCTGCTTTGTGTTCCATACATCCACCACCCCTCACATCCGCAAACCACTCCCGCCCTTCTCACACGCCTCCCCAGGGATGCCGGGATCCTGCGAGCGCCTCTGCACACCCCTCTTATTGCCATTCTTTTTAATTATTGGGCTAATTACTGGAAGCAGCAGCACGGAGGGCCAGAACCGCAGGCTCTGCTGCAAAAAAAGTCATTTCAACTTGCTGGCTCTGCCCGTCTCTGCCGGCTGCTGCCTCCCGCAGCCCCCCCGGCCCCAGCGATCCCCTGCCCCGGCGCGATGCCATCTGGAAGCTGTCTGCTCCCGCCAGCAGCCGTCATTACTGAGCGCCTCTCCACCGTCGTCATTAAAGCTCCCCATTTCCTCACCCTGCTTGCTCTGGGAGCAGGGATGCACCTGGGTCACTGGTTTGATCTCTTGAGGTAGTCAAGTGGCTTGTGGGGGCTAATGAAGAGCTTGGTGGCAGGGGGATGCATCCTGCCTGTCCCCAGCACTGGTGCGTTGAAGGTACTGGGGTGGACACAAGCCTATTTTGAACGTGAATTGAGATTTGGCAGCCTGGGTTAGGGCAGCCCCAAGGGTCTGTAGCTGTTCGGGGACATCCCCAGTGCTGCTCCCTTGGCAGTAACGCAGTGGTGACACCAGTGCTGTCCCCTCAGTCTCCATCAAGGCGATGAGTGTAACAAGAGGAGGACACGGGGTGCTGGTGGTGTCTGTGCTGAGCCCATCCCAGCTCCTGGCACACTTCCCTGTGGTGCCAGGCAGCCTTGAGCCAGAACACAGATTCACGTGTGTCCCTCCATCACCACAACATGCCAAACACCGCATGGCTCCAGACGGTCCCTTTGCTGGAGGTTCTGCCACAGCCACATAACCCATACTGCTGGTTTGACAAGTCCCAGCTCGGCCCCTTTTCCTTGCAGCACCCACCAGTAACACCTCAGTACCTTTTTGGGGTCTACACACACAGGGCTTTATTTAGTTCTGTTTCCATAAACACCAGCTGCTCAGGGGTGCACCGATCTCACACGGTGTCCTCGAGCACCACTGGAGCCAGGCTCAGTGCCACCCACACTAGCCCAGCACCCCCTCTTTCCCTGTTCCCCATCCCCTTTTGGGATGTTTTCAATGTCACTGCCACATATTGCAGTTGCATCTTTCAGGGTCTGCGGGCAACTGGATGCAGCTAAAGCCTGAATGCCAGGGAAAAGATGGGTCAAGAAAACCTGGAAAGCTGGCACAAAAGCCCCTACCACAGCATGATGTCCTGTGCCAGCCCTGTGCCAGTGCTGCTGGAACAAAGGCAGGGAAATCAAAGCCAGGCTGTGGGGCAGCCCTGGGCAGTGGTGGTAGAATTAATGGGAGCAAAGAGCCCCTCATGCTGTGTGGGAGTGGGTTTGAAAAATGAAATCGGCTTGAGAAGACCCTGGGCTGAAGCTTTAGAGGGAGCTTTTCTCCCCTTTCTCCTTTATTATTAATTATCGTGATTAATTAATTATTGTTATTAATTAATTATTGTTAATTTTCAAAACAGCTGGGACAATGTCGAGATGAGCAAAAGTGCATGGTGCGAGGGGACGGATCAGTCACTGGCACGCAGAGGTGGGGATGCACAGAGGGAGCGTGTTCCAGCTGAAATCCCGTGAGCCCAGAGCCGTGGTCCCATGTCCCTGTGGGCCACCTGGGCACCAGGCTGTCCCTGGCAGGGGACACACTCATCACCAGCAGCACCCGGACCCGTTGGCAGAGCCAGAGGCCAGCTCTGCCCTCAGATCCGCCACAGCTTTGCTGGGGAAGGGCCATGCCAGATGTTGTGCCTGATGTAGGCTGTTTCCGAGCAAACGCTTTAATGGCATCAAATCAAGCTGTCGACAGCAGGGAGGTTACAGCCTTCCCCCGGAGAGGGATGTGGCTGTGGCTGGTCCCAGGGGCCCTGCACACTCACTGTCCCTGCCACGTCCCTGCTGGACATGCTCTCCTGACCCTGAAGAAGTTTCCAGCCACTGCCTCTGAGATGGGAATCGATACAGGGCTGTCGGTGCGTGGCTGCGGCTGGACACCTGCCCTTGGCAAAGCTGTGCTGTGGCCAGGGGCTCATGGCGTGGGTCCCTGGGAAGGGAGAAGGCAGGGACTTGGGGCCACCATGGTGACCAGCACCGGTGTGACCCTGTCCCCAGAACACAAAGAGCAGTGCTCACTGCTGGCTACAGCCACCACAGAGCATCCCTTCCCCTTGGTCCCAAGGGAGCATGGACAGCCCAGCACAGCTCTTATGTCACTCATGGGGGACACAGAAGGACCTGATGCACCTCCCAGCGCCAGGGCATGACCCGGGGCCACGATGGTGCACGGGGTCATGCTGCAAATGCAGGGGGCTGCCATGGTGCGGGGGGCTGATGCATGGCACGGGGCTGGTGCTGGGAATGAGCTGGGGGCACCGCACAGCACTGCCAGGCCAGCACAGCCGCCCGCTCACGCGGTGGCCCGCAGCCCGCCTGCTGCTCGGGAGGATTTGTGCTGCGTGGCTGGATTCCGTGTTATTTTCCTCCCTGCACTCCTCCTTCTTTCCTTCCCTGCCTTCTCTCCTTTCCTCCCCCTTCCTCTTGCCTGGCAGGGACATGGCATGGCCGGATCCGGAGCCCTCTGAAGGCAGCCCAGGACTTCTCATGGCAGGGACCCTCGGTAAGCACCCAAGACCCGCAACGCCTCAGCCCCAGGGGGCAAAGGGCATCCCCCGTTTCCCTGCACGCTGGCCTTGCTTCCCAGCTGCTGCTGATCCCGCGGGGCCTGATCCGGCCCTGCTGCTCCTCCGGCTGCTCCCTCGCCTTCGCTGCTGCGCCATCAACAAGGACTCAGCGACTAAAAATAGCAGCGCGCTCTCGCAGGGGGATGCTCCGCCATCGGAGCAGCGCTGGCACCGCGGACACCCCATTCCCCACCCCAAACCCCCTCCCAGCCCTTGCTCCCCAACCAGGGGTGCAGCCCCATACGGTGAGGTGGTATCGGAGCTGGGAACGAAGGGATTGGACCGCCCTGTATCGCCCGGCAGCTCTCAGGGAGGGGAATAAGCGCCTATCGAGTAGCGTCAGCCCCGGATTTGTTTAATTGTGAGCTGGTGGAGTTTAAAGAAACCCTTTCTGGCTGGCTGCCACACCGCAAAGTGCTCCGGAGAATTTGATTATTAAGGGAGGAGAGAAAAGGGGAGGCTGCGGGGAGGGGGAGCCGGGGTGTGTGGGACAGACCAGGAAAGGGCATCCTGCCTCAGGAGCTGGGAATGAGAGGATCTGGGGGGGTGGAATACAGACAGACCCCCCTCAGC
>VZTH01016315.1:58454-82011 GCA_013397815.1 Aleadryas rufinucha | reverse complement strand
CCCCTCCCCAGTCCCTCCCATCACCACCACCATCTCCCACCACGCCAGTTCTCCGTCCCAGTGCAGCGACTGGGGGGTTATGGTACCCCAGGGCAGCCCGCAGCCCCCCGCGCCCCCCCGGCCCCGCGTCCCGCCCCATTTCGGCGCTCAGCCGACCGGAGCAGCTGTTCCCTGCACACTTCACTTGCCCGCAGATGATGATAAATGGAGCTGGGGCTGCGCCGCCCATTGCGTGGGGGTGGGCGGATGTGGGTAAGGAGAAGGAGGAGGAAGGATGGGGTCCCCATCTCCTGCAGCCCCCCCAGATCACGCTGCTCCTCCCATCCAGCTGCTGGGGAATTCCCCGGGCAGGGCCCGCCCCCCACCTCCAAACAGCCCTCCCGGGGGTTGGAACCTGCCCAGGGAATTCCCATCCCAGTGGGGTTCATCCCCGTCCCCAGATCGGTGGATTTGGGGCCACAGATTTGGGGGCCACAGTCCTTCACTGCTGCCCCCCTCCCAGCTCTGCTCCTCCCCAGTGAGGAATTTTTCTTGGGAAAAAATCCACCGCCTGCGAACCGCACTCATGACTCAACGTTTCTGCTGGCCCCGGTTCCTCTGTCGCTTGCCAGGGGAAGCCCGTGGCCGCCCCAACCTCATCCCCTCACATGGAAATCCGGCTCAGCCGCCAGCTCCAGCCTCTCTCCCCTTGTTTTTTCCTCCTTTATTTTGGAAAGGGGGGGTTGGGTCCTTGATGTCAGGGATGGGAGGTTTGCAGAGGGTTGGGCTGGGGAGAATGATGGGAGGTTCTGGGAGTCAGAGCGAGTTGCTGGGTTTTTTTCCTTGGTGGTGGAAAATGTCAGTTGGTAAGGAAGGATTTGAAAAGGAAGGGAGGAAAAAAAAAGGGGAGTAAAAGGAAGAAAAAATGGAAAAAGAAGAAAAAGGGGAGGGGGAAAGGAAAAATAAGAAAAGGAAAATAAAAAAGGAAAAAGAAAAAAGAAAAAAGAAAAAAGGTAGAAAAAGAAAAAAGAGAAAAAGAAAAACAAAAGGAAAAAAAGAAAGGGAAAAAAAAAAAAAAGCTGGAGGCTCACAGCAAAACAGATGCTCAGCCTGAGCCTTCCAGGGCAAATTCCCTCTCCGGGATGAACCGTGTTCCACTCCACAGCAAAATTCATGGCCGGATGTACCATGGAGTGAGGCTCCACATGATCCCACTCCCAGCCAGCGGCTGGACATCGACCTTGGGGCTCTGAGGGGAGAGGAAAACCAGCCCTGCAGGAGGCTGGAAACACAGCCAAGGTTAGGAGGGATCCAGAGCAATCGCAGTCTCCAAACCCAAATCCTGGTGCAGACCTGCCTGGAGCTGTCAGTACAATGGTGCCAGGGCACCAATGGGCACAGCTGTGGCCATGGGGTTGTTGTCACCACCATGGTGACCTTCAGCCAACCCTCCAGCCTCCCCCCAAGGTGAGCAGCACGGGGCCAGCATGGTGCTGGTGAGAAGCGACAGCCTGGCCAGTTCCCCACACGCTCACGTTTTTCTTCTTTACTCATTTTCTGCCTGACAGGTTGGGATCCCTCTTCCTTCCTCCCTTCCTTCCTCCCCCCTCTCCTGCTCTCAGCCTGACTCACTTCAATTCCAATAATAATTAACCATTCCAATAATTACTGTGACCGCTAATATTAACCCTCCCTCCTCCTCCCACATCCTGTTTGTCCCCTGCCTCAGTTTCCCTTGAAGCACGACAGAAGCTCCATCCCTGCAAGGAAAGGCGGGGAGCAGATGCCATGCCCTTGGCACCCTCCTCCAGGATGCTGATGCCCCAAGGGGTTCACGCTGCTTGCAACAAATATACAAGCAAATAAAAGCTCTCCCAAGTATGGGAGAGGGAATGGATCCTCATCCCAGTCCGGGATCTGGTCTGCATCTTGTGATGGTTGCTCATGGATGCGGTCGGATGCATAAGGCTGCACTCCCTGGGGAACGTGACAGGGATGGCTCGTGGTCCCCTGGCACCTGCTGACCCTTCAGCCCAGCAAAGCCACACCAAACCTGGTGGCAGGACCTGGCACTCACCCAGCAGCTTGGAGCTGGAAAATCCTCTGGGTTGAAACCAGGACCACTCTCTAGCTGTGCCTCAGTTTCCCCACTGTAGGGTGGTCCTGGTTTGAGTTGTCCACAGTGTTGATGCTGGGAAGTGCCAGCCCAGGAGCACAGGAATGGAGCAGGCTCATGTCCCAGCCCTAGGAACCTGGACCTCCTCCCCAGTGGGTCTCTCCATCCCCAACAGAACTGGAGACCCCAAAGGATGGCAGGTGGCCATCACCCCCAGGACATTCCCAGCTCTTCTGAATGTGCCACTAGGTCCAGCCCCTCTGGCTCGTCCCTGGTCACAGCCAGCTTTTCTACTGGGAGAACTTCCGGCAAATTTATGCTGCAACATCCAAAACCAGGAGGCCTCAGCTGCTCTGGGATGGCTGCTGACAGCAAAGGACAGACCCTGGCACCATCCCATGCCTCCTCCCCACCCCAAACTCTCTCGCCCTGTCTGGGAGGAGATGGGGTTTTGTCCCAGTGTCCCCACCATGTCGGGTACTCGGGGACATTTACACCTGTGTTTTAGACGAGTACTATTCAATTATCTGATGATCCCAGAGACATCCCCAGTCCCAGCCCCACTGAGACCCCCTCACCGGGATCCATGGTTATGGGGGGCATTACCCTGTCCCCCTTCTGCCCCCCTGTGGCAACTCCTGCCTTCACTTTTGGGGCAGCCAATCTCACGACCCTGCAACCACCAGCTCCCCACTGCCATCACAGCCAAACCCCTCAGACACGGGCACCCCACAGATGCCACGTTTCAGCATCTGCCCACAGACAGGTCCATCCACCGGAGCCAAACCCGGCTGTGCCGCTGCCGGGCTCTGCCCTAAGCCATCCCCTGCCGGCAGCAGACAGCTCGGTAATGAAGCGTAATGCTCCGACACTCCCCTGAGTGACAGTGGCCAGCACCGGCTGTGTCCCCACGGCTCAGCACTGCCTCCTCTGCCTGCCAGGGAGGCGATGAGCATCCCCCTGCCACAAGCGGGGCTGGGGGCTGCAGAGTGGTCACCTGCTGGGGGGATGCTGAGGAAAAATCCCCTGGGGAAAAGGAAAAATAAGAATAAAAGGGGGTTGAAAGAAATAAATCAAGTAAAATAAAAATAGAAAAGAAAATAAGGTTGAAAATAATAAATTGAGGTTTGATGCTGTGTGGTAAATTATTTTGGTATTATATATTCCCCAGCTTCAAATTCTGAAGACAACTACTGGGGCAGGTGAAGTGGGAAGCAGATTTCCAAAGGCCTTCTCCCGGCTCCCGGTTATTGACTCTGTCAATCACGGCGGGCGCCGTCCCCACCTTTGGCACCCCGCAAAATCGGTTCCTTTTGTTCCTGCTGAAAAACTGAGGAGGGGGAAGAGGAGGGGAGAGGAATTTGGGGCAGGGAACTTCCAAAAGAGATGATTAAGGAGTTAATCTGCCTGAAATAGATAAGGAGCTTAGAGCTGCTGGTATTTGACTGTCCAAGTTTGGATTCAGCGTGTCTTAAACACTGGCTGGAATGTACTTAGATATGACCAAAGTACATGTCCCCCTGAGGAATTACCAGGTTGCCAATTAGATTTGCTTCCCAGATTCACTCAAACCTTCACAAGCTTCTTCAGAGCAGGAAAATTGCTGCCTGTCCCTGGGGAGACAGCAGAGCAGCCGCTGCTGCCTGGCCCCGCAGCCAGCACAGCACGGCATGGCACGACACGAGATCCCAGTGGGCAGCCACAGGATTTGCAGGAAGGTGGCACAGCCAGGATGATGGCAAGGCAGGGATGCCTGTGCCAAGGTATGGGGGCACCAGGCATGGCCTGGTGGGTGCTGCTGGGGGAATTTGGGTGGTTTTGGGTAGTTGGGGTGCCGGTGTGAGCCTTGCCATGGTCATGGTGCCGGCTCAGCATTCCATGGGGTCACAGAGCCACGGCTCTCCCTACCTCCAGCCAGGCTCGCAGTGCTGCCACGCAGCCAAATCCAACCCAAAACACCCCAGCTCAACCTCCAGGAAGGGGACACAACACAGAACAGAGCCATGGTGGCACGTGGGGAAGGCAAACACCGAAACGTGAACAAACCCTAGTGGTGAACACCTGGCTCCTGGTCCCTGTGGGCACCTGGCACACCACAAACTCACCACAACCCAGTGCCCAGAGCAGTGAGACCCTCTGCCCATGCCAGGGTGAGGGTCACCACTCAGGGGCCACAACAACATCCAGCACCGGGATGAAGCAGAGGTAGAAAAACAAACACCAACCCCTGCAAAAACCCCTCCCTATGCATTTATTTTAACCACTCCATTCCCATCCTTGTTATCTATGGTGCTTCATAACACAATGGTCAAAGTAATGAAGTCGGGGGGGCTGCATGACCAACACAGAGACAGGACCATGATGGGGGATCCCACCACCAGCTCCCACATGCAGGCACCAAGTTCCTTTCCGATCCTGGGCTGTATTCACTAAATCCGAGCTCGGTTTCTCTGCTGGCATCCCAATCCCACAGAAAAGTGTTGGGAGTGGCAGCCAGTCTCACCAGGCCGGTGTCGGCATCGTTGGAGTGGCGGCAGTGCCGTGATGGAAAGTAGCTGGAACATCAGCTTTGGATGCTGAGTCCTGGTAACAGTTGCTATGTGAAACATTCAGAGGTGGAATTTACTGTCACAGTTAATAATAGATGAAGGTTTTAGAATTTTTGATGCTTTACATTTTAAGCTGTTTGATTTATAATGTTTCAGAAAAGGGTGGGGGGAGGCAGGAGCTGAACAGCAGCACGAGGTAAACAAAGCAAGTGGGGAGGTGGGCAAAGGGCATCATCCATCCATCCATCCATCCACCCTTCCATCCATCCCTCCATCCATCCCCCTGCCCACTCCAGAGATGCACTGAGATCCCCCATGGCCAACAATGGGATGGGGTCTCCCCACCAACCACCAACACCAGTGAGCACCCCGGCGGAAAACCACAGCACGACTGGGACGGAGCCCCTCAATTCCACATCACACTTCATTTTGGGGTTTTTTTTGCCTTCAATTGCTGCATCTCTTCTCCCTGTTTTCATTCCGGCAGGTTGCTGGGTTATTTACTTGCTGGCGCTCCTCTCTCCTCTCCCCTCTTGCAGGTGTATTTCAAGTAGCTCCGTAAATAGCAGTGTGCCTGCGGCAGAGCGCGCGGGTCCTGCTGATTAGGAACACACTGCCAAAAAAAAGAAGGGTCTCACTCCCCTGCCGAGCTGCCACCCTGTCTCCACAAAGAGGTGCCAATGTCCTGGCATGTGGGAATGCTCCAGCTGGATCCCGGGGGGCTGGTGCGTGCTGTGTCTGCTCCTTCCTGGAAAGGAGCAGTGAGCACAGGTCCTGTGTGAAGAACCTCGGTGTCTCACGGTGTCCTTTGGGCACCAAAGCCCTGTGATGGCTTCAGCTCTGGCACATTCTTCCTGCTTCTCCCAAATGCTGGAGCATCCCAACATTCCAAATGTGTGTGTGGAGCATCCCAGCGCCTCAGATGTGTGGTCAGGAGGATTTAATCCCAGCTCAGTAGGGCTTCAGGTCATGAAGCAGAGGGGGACTCCACACTTCCTCCACCAGTGCTGGGCACGCAGTGACATCTTGACAAAATTGCGGGGTGGGATGGAATAGAGGGGGTTCTCCTCTGCTCCTCAAACCAAGAGAGGTGACACAGTGCAGAGAGGAGATACTTTACAATGCTGTTGGGAGGACGTGGAGACTGGAGCTGGGATGCTGGAGCCTCCAACATCTGGAGACATTCCAGCCCTAACCAGGTCCATGGCTCCTGCCAAAGCCCTGGGTGCACACAGGGGCTCCCAGAACCCAGGAGGTGGCTGAGGGGCATCCCCCACCACCAGCACCCTCCAGCCCCTCTGGAGCCCCTGTTTCTCCCAGGATCGAAGATTCCCAGGGGTCCCAGGCTGAGCTGCCCCATGATGTCTCAATCAGGGCTGTGCATGGCCCCATTTACATACGCACATCCCGGCTGGAGCAGAGTATAATTTCCTTATAAAGCGGCTTTGACACACGGGGTAGCTCGCCTTAATGAGGAGGGTTATTCCACAAAGATCCATTACTAATGGACTTGGGGCAGGCAGCGCCCGTGCACGCAGACTCCTGCTGCCAAACCCAGCACCACACCGCACCCAGATCTCCCCACGGACACAACATCCCCACCAGAATTAGCCCCATGGCTGAGCCAGTGCTGGCAACCTCTGGCTTGGTGGGATCTCACCCTGATCCTGGTAAGATCCTGTGCCTTTGCCAGCTGCCTCTCTGCCTTGCATCAAAACCCACTTGGAGGTCCAGAAAGGTAACCATGAGGCACGCCTTGGCATGGAAACCACTCAACCCTTCCCAAAAACCAGCTCCAGGGAGGGAGATCGAAGTCAGCACAGCCCTGGAGTCCCCCAGTACGCACGAGGCCCGTGAAACATCAAACCATCCATGTCCCTGTCCGTGCAGGCACCCGCTCTATGAGGGCACCACTCCTGCCTGGCACCGGCTCTGCCAGTGACCAGCCCATCATTACCAGAACTGCCTAATTAAAAAACATATTAAAACCCGTGACTCCCCCAAGAACAAGTCCCTACCTGCAGAGCCCCGACAAATTCAATGCACAGGTTCATCCCCGCCACTCCCCCCGGGACCCCCGTTAGCGGCGGGTGCCTCGTTAGCTGGCGATTGGCTGCAACTCGTTCGTGGCGTCGAGCAGCCCTGCCCCAGACACCTTCTCCTGCGACCGGAGGCGCGCTACGTCCCAGGGCACTGTCACAATACATTAAGACGCGGCGCTAAAAATAAGCAACGGCAAAAATAAGCAGGGAAATCGTGGTCCCTGCCTGCCCCTGCCGGCCTCGCACCGGCGGAGCTCCCGCTGCCGCACGCGAGCTGGGGAAGCACGTCAGGAATGAGAGGATTTTGCTGGGTTTTATTAAAACGACGTGTTTTTCCCTTCCCTCCGCCCCCAATCTCCAGCCTCTCCGAGGAGTGAGCCCTGCGGTGACACACAGGACTTGGTGACAAATCATCCCGGGGGTGGGCGGTTTCTCTGCATGCTGGTGGTTCCGGGCATGGCCACGGCTGGCATGAGGCCCTGCCTGTCCCTCCGGGGCTGGAGCGGATCCTTGCCCACCCCACGCAGCCCAGAATGGGGCTCTGCTCCCTGACGGGGACACCCCAGGAGCCACAGGCACTGTTCTGTGTGCCCAGCCATGGTGTGTGCCATCAAAGGACGGATGGGTTTTGGCCAGCCCCGTGTTAGACACAACAGCCAGGATGGCTCCCTGTGGCTATCCCCATTCCCACAGCTCCCCAGCATCTGCAAACACCCCATTCTCCCCGCTCGCTGCTACCCAGGCACATCAGTGCCGGTGTGGCACAGCCCATGCAATGGGAGCTGGGAGAATCCTCTACCCGGGAATGCGTCTTGGAGCACCTGGGGAGAGGGCAAGAGGCTGCCCGCACTCCTCCCGCTACCTGCACCCCGTGGGGCACCATCCTCCATGCCTGATTCCTTGGGGCTGTCGGAGGCACCAGCAGGGACACAGCCCCTGCTCGTCTCCGTGAGATGAAAGAGCAGCTCCAGGCGCGGGGACGGCTCCGTGCCTCCAGCCGAAGGCGTGCGGCCGCCCTGCTGCCTCGGCTGCGGCTGGAACGAATGCGTGCACATACCTCTGCCCCGGCACGGGTGTTTGCTCTTCTCTTCCGCGGCTGTGATTGATTAAAGGATCAGGGACATCTGAGAATGGAGGCAGCAGCGGCAGCAGCAGAAGCAGCTCCCTTTGGACTTGGAGAGCTTCCTTGCCTGCTGCTTGCTGCTGCCGTTGCCTGTCAGGCAGCTTTTAATCAAGGTTTGCTTATATCTGCAAAGGCCTTTCCCAGAGGGATGAAGGGAGGAAAAGAGGGGGGGAGAGTATATTAACATGCCAGCCACCCTCCCTCTCCCTCTCCTTTGTTTATGGAGAGGGTCAGTGCTTGGAAACGGCTGGTGGGGACCGGGAAAAGCGCTTTGGGGGTGCTGGGGGTGCTGGATTGTGGTGCAGCTCTTGGCATGTCCAGGTCTCACGGCATAGCCAGGGGTAGGGAGGGTATCACACTTGGCTGGGATGTGCTCAATAACAGCACCAGTGTGTGGAGGGAGCAGGACCTGGGGACCAGGGCTTGGTGGCTTCCTCCGGGTGGCCCTGGATGCCCGGCATGTCCCCACGGGCACAGCAGGGAGGGGACCAACCTGTATACCCCCAAATCGGGGTCTCAGCCCAGAGAGACCAACACCAACCCTACGCTGAGACCAGCACTGTCCATACACCAAGACCACTCAGGCAGAGGGAGCCCAGGCCCCTCCACCCCACCCCTGGCTTCATGGAAGGTCAGGGTCTCCATCCTCATCCTACAGCCCACTGGGACAGCAGTCGGGATGGTCACATCACAACACCCCTTCTCCCTTCTGCAGGATGGGCTCTGGCAGTGAAACCAGGGCTGAGAGGGACTGACACTGGCCCCACACGTGCCCCAGGGCTGGGTTTGCCCCATGGCACTGGAATTTCAGCACAGCGCAGGCTGGGAGCACCCCAGCATCACCCACCACTCCACCATCACCTACCACAGCCACCACTGGAGCAGTGCACACTGGTACAAGCAGTGAGGGAGGACGAGTGACCCCCAGCCCCATGTCCCCTCATCAAGCACTGTCTCTGCCTCCACTGCCATTCCTGCACATCACTTTGGCTCTCCATGTTATCTTATTGCTCGGCTAATGACCTGCTAAAAGTATTATGTGAAAAACCGCGCTCTTAGCCAGCCATTAGACTGGTTAGGACCAGCGGGTCATGCTTTATTGCTTTAATAACTGAGTTTATGAAAGGTCGTCTCATAACTGATAACATGCATAATTTTTGTAACTTAATTAATGCTGCTAATATACTGGAGTCTCCATCAGCTGCTGGTGCAACTGATGCGCAGTTTGCATCCCGAGCGGGGCTGGGAAGAGTATCCCGGGCCAGGCTCTGCCCGCTGTCCTTGCCAAACAGCACCCACGGTGGGAACACAGTTCAAATCCACACCAAAACCCCACCATGCCACTTTTCCACATTGGAGCATCCCGTTCGGAAATGCTCCAGCAGAGGCAGGGATTGCTGTGAGTGGGCAGAGGGAAATGGGAACAGATCCAGTTCCCAACCCCACAAGCCTGAAGAGAAGGGATTTCTTTGCTTCCACTCTGCTCAGCCCATGGAGAAGCCAAGGGGCATATGTGGGACCTGCATTTGGGGAGAGTTTTACCTGTGGAAGAACCAAACACCTCTGAGGGATGGGAGTTGCTCCAGCAATCCCATACATCTCTGACTGAATTACAACTGAGCAAAGGAGTTTTGCCTTGACTGGGGATTTGCAGCTGTGCCCCAAGAGGGTTCCCCTGGGAACCCCCGGACAGACCCTGCTCCTCTGATGATGCTAAGGGCGGCCAGGCTGGCATGGGGCAGGATCCTGCTGGAACTGCTGCCTTTCTTCCCAGCACCGGGTTTTAAGGACAACCTCCTTGACAACGATTTTGACAGTATTTTTTCAGAATTTCTTTTAAGAACACCCTCCTGTGAGGGTGGTGAGGCCCTGGCACAGGTTGCCCAGAGAAGCTGTGAATGCCTCATCCCTGGAAGTGTCCAAGGCCAGGCTGGACGGGGCTTAGAGCAACCTGGTCTAGTGGAAGGTGTTCCTGCCCATGGCAGGGGGTGGACATGGATGGACTTTAAGTCCCTTCCAACCCAAACCATTCTATGATTCTGTGACAAGTACACATTTTTCTCGTTAAAAGGGAAAAAATACAAAAGCAAACAACTTCTCCCCACTGCCTGAGTGCACACCTGGGGGGCTGAGCATCCACGGAGGAAGCTGGGAAGCAGAGGCATTTTCCAGGCAGCAAAAACAAGCCCTTCCCTTGCAAAGAAAAAAAAAAAAAAAGGAAAAAAATCATGTAAATAGGAGCCCAGGTGCATGCGGTGTGCGAGTCCCTGATATGCTGCCACCAGCAAATCTGGTGAGCTGTGAATCCCCGGCACCGCGCATCCAACGCTGCAAATCCGAGCTGCTCCAGTCGCCTGCTTAGTTTTGCAAATTCTTTCCTGCTGGCTGAGAAAAGCCAATATGTCTGCTGCTCCCGCTCCAGCGCAATAATTGTTCAGCGCTGGTTATCATCCTGCCAGAAAGGCACGAGCTACCGCTGGGGCACTCTGCTTGCTGTAAATGCAGCGAGATGATTTCCTAGCAAATGCAAGTTTTCCAAGGAAGTGGGTGGAATCTGCTTGTCTCTGATTAGACAGCTTGGGTTTTTGTTTTCCTAGTGCTTTAGAAAGAGAGAGAGAGAGAGAGAGGGAGAGAGAGGGAAAAAAAAATAAAAAAGGCATAAAATATGTGGCTTTGCATCCCCTCTGCCCTGAATCGCAGGCTCACATGCATCCAGGCGATGGTCCCCTTGGGACACGCAGCTTTGCCCACACTCTGAGCAATGATCCCGTGGAATGAGGCTATGATCTTTCATCAATCATTGCCGAGCGCTTCTCCCTCCCGCGCCCGCTCCCCAGGCTGTGCCCGCTGCGAGCGCACAGCCCCACAGCTCTGCTTCCCCTTCGTGCCTCCAAAAATCAAGGGGTGCAGGATTGGCCCCCCAAGTGCCTGGGGGGTCGGGACTCTGCCTGGGGACAAGGGGCACAGGGCAGCCACTTTTTCACCCTCCCAGCTCAGCACAATCAAGGGATGCTTGGGGGGGATGCAGGATGCCGGAGAAGCTTGCAGGACCACCGGGTGAATCCCAAATTCTGGCGCAGCAACCAGACTAACCAGGATGCTGCGAGGGAGGTGGGATCAGGACAAGCCCTGAGGCTGTGGAGAGACAGGTCTGCCTCCCCGCCCTTGCCAGGGGAGGAAAAATGACTTGAAATTAAGATTTCCTGATGTTTGGGGGCTTGGAGACCTTGACACCCCCTGCGTCCATCTGGCTCTTCCCCTCTTGTGGCAGCTCGCTCCTGCGCTCCTGTCTATCCGTGAATACCAATTATGGTTTAGGAGAATGTATATCTGAGATGTGCAAATACAAAAGGCAGGAAATAAAAGTCATCTCTTACTGAAGAGGAGAGGTAACCATGACTACCTGGGACCTCATTTAAAACTGTGCCGGCCGCAGGCTAAAAGGCAACGCTTCCTATTGTTACACAGGTTTACGGAAAGCTTTGAAAACCCGTTTTCCCCCCCAAAACCAGCTGGGAAGTGAGAATGAAAACGAGAATTGGAGGCGGGGGGGGGAGGATATAGAAGATATTTATTGGTGTTTGTGGGCTGGTTTTGCATCCCACCTGCATGAAAGCAGCCGGCGAGCTGAAACTTCAAATGAGCAACTCGGAAGGAGACGGAGCGCCAGCGGCTGCGGCATCGTGGCTCCGGCGCCACGTGGCAGCCGGCCGGGAGCCCGCGCGGCACGGGCAGAGCTGCGGCTCCAGCGCTCGGAGGGGGATGCACCCCTGGAGGAAAGTGGGGTGCGAGTAAACCTGTAAGGGCTCTCCATGCTGCAAACACCGCCAGGATGTGCTCGGGGTTTGCAGGGAGCTGGGAGGAGATGGTGGCTCGTGGTGCCGGCCCCTGCTGGCACCCAGACATGCTTTTCCCACTGTCACAGCCTGTGGTTGGTTGGATTTTGGGAGTGCCCCGGGCTTGCTGAGATCTCGCGTGTAGCTGCTGTTTGCATGCCAGATCCTGCAGCCTGCAGGAGGAATACCCGGGATGGTGGGGGATAACCGGGAATTGCCGGCTGCCCAGCTGAACCTTTTCACCAGTCAGATCTGTAGGGCCAGCACAGAGCTGGGGGACACCGGCTCGTTGTCCTCAGCAAAGACACCCCATTGCTCTGACACGAGTGTAGCCACAACCTGTCCCAGCCACATCAAAGGCCAGGAAAGCTGTCTGCCAGCCACCAGCCTCACCAGGACCTCACACCGCTCTCGAGCTCGTGGTTACAAGGCAAATGACCAAGCAATTAAAGTGATTTTTGGTTCAAAGGCCCTCCCACCTGGCACACACAGACAGTGGGAACCATCTCAAAATCACCACCTGAGATGCTGCCTTCTCAGGAATCTGTGGTGGGCACCAAGAGGCATCACTGTGGATGCAGACAAATGTGGTGCTCACCTTTGCCCTCATCATTCCTGGGCACTTGCCACAAGCTCCCACTAGCAAAGCTCTCCCCTGCCCACTGCCAGCACAGCCGTGGCCCTCAGGCCCCCCTGCCAGCACTCTGGACCCACACCTGGGACCACACAACGGGGCTGCAGGCAGGAGCCCGAGCCAGGAATTATGGTCTGTACAAAAGACAATGACAGTGAATCTTGTTACTGGCTTTTCAGCAAACGTAATTCCTTTTTATTAGAAAATTAAAGGGTATGAAAAGCTTTCCAAGGCTGAAGAGCTGAAATGTGCTTTCATAAAATATGCGGCGTCTGATAAAACGGATTTGCTTGTCTGCCTGCCCCGGCCCCCTCCCCCTCCTGGCTATTATTCCTACTGGCAAGGTGATGCCTTTTGCCAAAACACCGATCCTGATGTGGCCAGCAGAGACTCTTGGGGACCAGCGCTGCTCCCCTGCATCCTGGTCATCCCACCATCAGGCAGCCTGCAGCCTGCACCTGTTTGAGGTTGGGTTTGGGTTGGGCTTTTTAGCTAAATAAAACCCTGAGGGGCAGTTTTTCCCCTCCAGGGTTGCAGGTGAAGGCTGACAACAACCCAAACCATCACCCCAAACGCAGCCGTGAGGACGCAGCGGTTGCCAGCAGGAGAAGGTGAAGCCAGGCAATGGCAGACAGAAAGGAATGGATTCCCCCAGACATCACACAAACAGCAACTACTAAAATCTTCCTGGGAAGTTCCCTCCTGAGGAGAAAGTCATGTGCCCTCCCGTGCCCCAGCACCGAGCTGCGTGCGAGAGGTGCCGAGGGCCAGCGAGTTGCCGGCATCAGGCAGCAGGCAGCTAAGGTAACGCGAGGAATCTCGATTTCTTCCCTTTAATCGTTCCCTCCCTCTGTCTCTTTCATCTCTCTGATGGTCCGAGTCAACCTTCCATGCTCACGAGGCTGAAGGTTCTTGCTCTCTCCCACTTGGCACTGTGGGGCTGGCACAGGCCAGGGACCACAGCACCACAGAGCGATGCTGGCAGACGGTGCTGCCCCTTCCATCTTTTGTGGGCAGAATGCCCCTTGCCAGCCCTCCACGAGGACCACAGCCTTGGGGCTCAGCTCGACCCTCCAGGTTTTTCATTTCCATTCCATTACCAGGTCAGTTTTGCCTCTGCAAGTCCCTGGGGATGCATGGCAATGGGATGCATCCATCCCCACACAGAGATCCCCACAGGGATGGTACACAGGGACCTTGCTGTGGCCACCGTGTGCACAGGGCTGGCACCCTCTGATGGTTTGTCACCCTTGGCATGGCAGAAACATAGGAAGTGAAACAACATCCCCTGGGTGCCATCAGGGAGCTGACACCTCGGCTGGGAGAGGACCTGGCAGCCCTGGCCACTGTCCCCAAATGACTCCAGCCCTGGCTATGTGACACAAGGGCAGGAGGCAAGGAGACAGCAGCACCACTGGCACGCACCCACTGCAGCGTGCAGGACAAGCCACTGGACATGGGGTCATTGGGCTGACCCCATGACCCCATGGGTCAGCCCATGGGGTGACCATGGGACAAGGACAGGCAGATCCAGCCATGTCCCTGCCACCATGCTGGGTGCCAGCACTGCTGCCATGGGGAGACACAACTCCAGCGGCAACACCGTGTCCCCACATGCCCCCTCAGTTCTCTTGCAAGCAAATGTGCCATGACCCAGCTACAGCATCTCTTTCCCACCCCATCCACCCCATCAGCCGTGGGTTCCCTGCACCACTGTGGGCTCCCGGTGCCACTGGCAGTGCCGTGCGAGTGCTGCCCGGCCGGCTATTACCACAGGAAGAGCTGTAACACTACAGCAAACCTCCCTGCTCAGCCCTGCTACAAATCAGGGTCAGGCGGCAGCGCTGTTAGACAGAGCCTGCCGGTACGTGCTCCTGCTCCTAATGTCCTCCCGCCACATGCTTAATGGGGACGCGCAGGAGAGCGACGCGGCGAGGCAGAGGCTTGGCCCCGCTGCCCATCCCGGGGTTCCTGCCCTCAGAGCCGGCTCCCCGCCACCGGCGGAGCTGAGGGTTAACACCGGGGAGGCACGGCCAGGGATGTTTTCTTCCCCGGGGCTGCTCTGGCTTTACCTTTAACATCTGCAAATGTGGTTAAAAGTTTGCCGAGCCTATTTTTAGAGCCTCTCACCACATGCGATTTCTCCATCGTGAGACAGGAAATGCTGATGAGGTTGTTCGCCACGGAGCTGCTTTCTCCTCCCTGGATGGCCTCTGAGCTCCTCTGGCCTGTGCGGTGCTGCCACGCCACTGGTGGCCCTGGTCCCCACCTCCCAGGGTGTCCCATGGTGGCAGCTGTGGCCAACCCAAGAGCTGAGTGTGACAAACTGCTGGAAGATGCTGGCCCTGCACCTGCCAACGTGGTGGTCACACCAAGGTCACCATCCATGGTCCCTAGGCAGTGGGGGGACAGATATGTCCCAACGCTGTTCAGCCCCAGGGACTTGGAGGCAAAACTGACCCCAGCAATGGAAATAAAAAACCTTGAGGGTGAAACCAGACCCCAGCATTGCAGACCTTGTCCACCATCTTTCCCTGTGCCTCAGTTTCCCCAAAGGAACAGTATTTTGCTTGGCTGCCCACCTTGGAGCAGCGCTAAAGGCTTGGGCAGCTGCTGCCATCTCCTTGACCATGGGATCCATCAGCACTGGGCACAGGGGCTGCCAGCAAAGAGACCCTGGTAGGGGTGTCCACTACCCACCCTCACACCCACCGCCCCCAGCATGGGCAGCTCAGTGTGTCCCCACCATCACGCTTAACACGAAACACTTGGGAGCCAAAGCAGACCCGGCTGCCCCATCAGGCTCCGGCCCTTCTCCGTGCCTGGCTCCGTGTCGCGGGCTCGGCAGCACGCAGGCGCGGCTGCGGCCGGGCGGCGCGGGTACCTGCTGTTTGAATGTCAACACCTCATTTATACATCTTGATTGGCTCTCATCAGCCATGCTGCGCTACACCTGATTGCTCCGAGCCGACGCAGGGTGCCAGGCTGCAGCGCCTAATTCCAGTTAATTGGCCCTTCATCCGAAGCAAAACAGAAATACGGGAATAAAGAAACAATAAAGCATCCTCCCCCGCTAAAAAAAAATTAAAATCTTGGCGTTCTGGGGGTTGGTTTTATTTTGCAACCGTGAGCAGGCCGTGCTGTGGGCTATGGGAATTCCTTCCCAGGAGTGCTGGACCCTGCGTGAGCTGGGAGATGTTTTGCCACCTCACAGGCTCGGCTCACTCGTGCTCCCTCTCATCCCACAACGAGCCCCGCGTTCGTGTCACGCTCCTGCTCCCGCCCGCTCTCGCGAACCACTGAGGCTGAAATTTCAATTAAGAACGAGAAATAATTACCCGCCGCTCCACATTTCCTCTAAAATGGTAGCCAATGCCGGCAAGCCGAGTCACCGCCTCCTGCCACGTCCTGGCGCTCACCGGCGGGCTGGCATTCGGATGACATTTCCAGGATAATGCCGGCCCAGCTGCCGCACGCTGGTGGCTGCTCCCCCAGCCATGCTGGGAGGCCAGTGCTGGCGGATGCTTGGAAGAGATGCTCTCTTCCTCAGTGGGAGTGGGGCTGCTGTGAGCCCCTGCTGCCCTGGCTCAGCCTTTGAACCCTCTGCCCGGCACTGCCCACTCCCAGCCATGCCCTGGGCTGGGATGCTGGTCCCCTGCTCTCCACCTGGCAGAAGTGCTCCGTGATAATGACTTGGCCCGTCTCCTTCCAAGCCACATGTCATGGGAAACCACCATGCTGCTGTCCCCAGCAGCCACCATGCACAGGGATGGGGCATATGGGGATGTTCCCCTCACTCCAAGGAAGACACTGAAATGCCAGAGCATGTCCAGAAGAAGGCAAAGGAGCTGGGGAAGGATCTGGAGCACAAGGAACGGCTGAGGGAGCTGGGGGGGCTCGGCCTGGAGAAAAGGAGGCTGAGGGGGAAACTTCTCACTCGCCGCAACTCCCTGAGAGAAGGGTGCAGCCAGGTGGGGGTGGGGCTCTGCTCCAGGTGACAAGTGATAGGACAAGGGGAAATGGCCACAAGTTGAGCCAGAGGCAATTGAAGTTAGATATTAAGAAAAATGTCTTCACCAAAAGGGTGGTCAGGCACCAGAACAGGCTGCCCAGGGTATTGGTGGAGTGTTCACCCATCCTGGAAGTGTTAAAAAAATGTGTGGATGTGGCACTCAGGGACACGGTTTAGTGGTGGGCTTGGCAGTGTTGGGTTAATGGTTAGACTTTGAGGGGTTTCCCAACCAAATGATTCTGTGATTCAATGATTCCATGCAGGAGGGCAGGAGCAAGAGGAGGGGCAGCACCAGGGTGGGCAGCAGCCTTGGCTGCACCGCTGGCATGTGGAACAGCACTGGGAAAGGGTAGATGGACCCACTTACAGGACATGTCCCCAGCCTGGGGACACCAGCAGTGTGGCTGTGTCTGCCTCCCCCATGGCACTACTCCAGGCAGATGCCCCAACCCAGCGCTCACCGGGGCACCTCAGACCTGCCCACAGCTCCAGAAATCACGCTTCTTGCACTGTTTCATTTAGCACAACCAGAAATAAGAGGAACAAACTCCATCAGGGTTGGAAAGGGCACAAACCCCAATCAGAGGATGATCTGGCATCCCACAAGTGCTCCTGCAGCTTTCCCTGTTGAGACAGCCTGTCCTGGCTCCAGTTCATGCCCTGTTGGGGTGACACAACCCTGTCACAATGACACAACCCCACTGCAGATCCCCATGGTCCTGCCCCAGAGAGCTGTGGGAGATGCAAACCCTGGGAGAAGGTAGAGACGGGACCCTGACCTGGGCACAAAAGGCTCCTCCATCATGAGGATGGATGAGAATGAGGGAAGAATGAATAAGGATCCACGCGGCAGCAGAACAAGCTCGTGTGCAAGATGTGCCATGTCCCCAAAACCAGACCCACTGCCTTCAATGTGGATGGTGTCTTATTTTCCCTGGATGTTTTCCCATTCCTCTTCCCATAATCCAGAGCTGGGGGGGCCACTGCAAAGCCTGCAAGTCCCGTGACTCCAGTGGCAGGGCAGCGATCACAGGAACGGGGAAAGCAGCAACCTCAGGTTGCAGATTAGCTTCATTTTACAGCCAGAGAGGCAGAAACCTCCCGTGGTTCAACATCTCGCTGGAGACCACACAGGGAGCCTGGGGAAAGCCAGGGAGAGGTCGCAGGTCTCTGCGGGGTGAGAGCATCCTCTCTCCAGGGAGGGAGGGAGGGAGCTCAGAACCAGCAGGACCCCACAGCGGCCCCAATCCATCGCCGCACCCCAAACCTCACACGGGGCCACACGCTGCACCCCTTCCCCCTCTGACCCCAAACACCCACTGCTGCAATACTGAAGGGGGTTGCAGAAACCAGTCTGGTGAAGAGAGAGAGGCTCTTTACCCAAGTTTAAATGCACTTCCCTTGACTCAGTTCCCAGTTCAGCGTAGAGGAGACCCAGCTTGGCCGGCAGCCACGGCGCTCAGCTCTGCACGTCCCTGCCCAGAGACACATTCCTCAGCACTGCAGCTAAGTGCAGCACAGCCTTTGAGGCCTTCACCCCTCCTTCAATGATAATTTATGCCCTCTGACCCAACTCCCCCTTTTAAATCAGGCTGATCAATAGAGAAATCAGACAATCCTTTTAAGAAACTATCTCATCTGATCCTGCCAGCTAATGATCTCTGCTCTCCTTACAGCTGTTTGCAGATCTGTAGCCTAGGCTGCTGGGGGAAGCGGGAGGAAAAAAAGCCACTGGGCCAAATTCCTCCTTCCCCAGTCCAAGCAGGAGCAGCGACAACGCTGACAATTTGTATGGAAGCAAAACAAGAGATGCCAACTCCTGTTTTTTGGAAAACAAGCCGAGCATCATGCTGCAGGGAAGCACTAGCTCCCAAAATCTGCTCCCTCATCCATCTCGCCACCAAACATGCTCTTCTCTCATCCTGGGAGTCCTGACAAGACATCCTCACTCATCCTATAGGCTCCAGTTTCCAGGCTTTCCAATGCCTCCCCTTCAAAGAAAACCCAGCAACACAAAGCAGCAACCCCAAATCTGGTTCCCGGCTGAGCCATGGTCACCCACACTCTGTTCCGTGCACAGCCACAGCACTGAGGCCCATGGCTCCAAGAGCATGCCTGGAGCACTGGGATCTCCATCGCTTGGCTGGAAAACCCTCACCCCTCACAGGGCAGCAAAAGCTCAGGGGTGCAGCCGCCTTCTGCCCACAGAGGAGCTAAACCAGATCAATGGAAGAGGGAGCAATGTCCAGCACAGCACTGGGAGCGGTGTGGCAATGTCCATGGAACAGCCTCCAGAAGGGCTTTATTGATGGCAGCTGCATTTCTATTTAACTGGCAAAGGAACAGGGTTAACCAGCAAAGAGGGAAGCATCTGAGAACCCTTTAAGTCTTCAAAGTAAATCAGCTCCTGGAACAAACGCGCTCAGTAGCCAAATGTCCCCTTCTCCTTTGTGTGCACGGAGATATTGACATTTATTATGATGCCCAAACCACCCAGAGGAAGGATGCTTTCCTTGCATCCAAGGGCCATTTCTCACCCTGGCACACTCACAGGGATTTGTCCCCTGCCAAGGCAGGGTCTGGCCCCCAGCACTCCCTCCTTTAAACCACCCAGGAGGCAGGATGGGACCGTGTCCCAGGGATACTCAGCACCTTCCCACGCCCACAGGGAGCCGGGCACCAGGCTCCAAGCCCGGAACACCTCCAATGTCCCCCCACCATACGTCCCCTCCCACCCAGCCCTTGCTCTGAAGCCCAAGAGCAGATGCAAAAGCCAAGGGGTCTGAAGGGCTGCGGCAGCACAGCACGGTGCAGGTCCTGCCACAGCAGTCACAGTGAATTACAAGGTATTAGAGCCCCGCGCTGCCGTGTCTCTGTGCAGCAGCAGTCACGGTGAAGGACATGCTATGATAGGACTAGAGTCTCCTCTGGAGATTCCAGTCACCGGCCTGGTGGAAGGCAGTGGTATGAGAGGCCAGCCCTGTTCTATAGATCATGTAGCGACAGGCATGTGAAGGACACGCTATTACAGGACGAGGCGGGCTGAGAGCCGTGGGGTTTGGGGAGGGGGGGACGGCTGTGCCTCGCTGGATCACTGAGTGCCCACGCTTTGCGAGCCAGCAGCCGTGAACGTTTTTAATTATGCTTCCCTACTTTATCGAGCATCTCATTTTCATTTACACGCCGGCCATCTCCACCTGAGAACGTGGCTGCTGCCGTTCCTTTCCAGCACTGCTCCCATATCCCCTCACGCATCAGCTGGAGGGACCCAGCGGAGCTGGAGGTCCATCCTCAGCACAGGGGACCCATTTGGTGACCGACCTGCCCTGCAGCTCCCCTACGCTCCCCATACGCCGCCGAGGACCATAAGGGAGCTGGGCAGAGCCTCCCTGATGCTCAGTGTCCCTCCCCATCGGAGCAGCCAATTTTAGTGGCTGCCATAAATGCAGCAGGAGCAGTGTCCCCTGGTGAGGCATCGAGCGGTGACTAAGAGCGGAGATGACAATAAAGCGGAGGAAGCAAGGTCTGACTGCAAAGCAGCAAACCACCCCCCCCGAATCCTGCTCGGAGGCACTGACTGATGGTGCCCCCCCAAACCAGAGTCTGAGCCCAGTGAAGGAGGGCTGGGCTCTCTGGGGCTCAGGCTGAGCCCCGGTGCAGGCTCAGTTTGGGTGGAAATCCCATAAACAGGAGGGGAGAAAGGCTTCCCCCATCAGGACACCGGGATGGAGTTCAAGCCTCTTAGCAAAGCACACAGGGAGACTTGTGTACAGCCCCTACAGATAAATCTACCCCCTCAAAGTGTTCTCAGTGGTAAATGCAGTAGAGACTGTGCAGGACTTGACAGCTCGAGGTGTATTTATGGTGCTTTGGCACTGGGGATACAACCAGTTGGGATTTTTGCTCGGCTCTACCACTTGGGCATAGCACAGCCACAACAAACCCATTTGAATACCTCTTGTTTCAACCAAGGCAGAGATCCAGCCTATTCCCTGCGGAGCAAGCACCAGATCTTGGGCCAAATTAATCTCCGATGGATCTCCATCAACTTCATGGAGTTACAGCTACAATTTGGCCCATGCCTGACACGTAAATCTGCTCATTTTTCTTCCAAATCGTCCAAATACCGCAGCATTTGTTAGCGCAGGAGAGGGGACGCATCCTCCGGGAGAGATCTCTTTGGATACCGCGCCAGCCCTTTCTTTTTTTTATTTCCTTTGCTGCCTGGGATAAAAGGCAAGCGAGACAGACCGTGGTACGTGTCTGAGCTGTTTGGGAAAGAAATAGGAATTTCCTCCTGCCATTCCCAGTCTTTTGATAGGCAGGTGGGATGCGAGCAGGAATAACTCAATCAAGACAGAGCAATTTTTAATTAATTTGTGGATCCCTTCACCGGCTGATTGCCTTGGAGACAAAAGGGAAGCCTCTCCTTTAACACTTGTGTGTGCCTGGTACTCTGAGCCTCCCCTTTTCACCGGCGCATCTTTGGTCTTGAAAGCTGCACAAAAGGAAAAATTCCTTGATCTTTTGCCTCGGCTTTTGCTAAGATGGAGACACACATGAGGGGGAGCTGGGTTGGGGGGGTTTTTTGGGTTTCTTTTATATTTTGGGAGGGTTTATTAAGGCCCAAAATGCACATAGAGAGAGGTGAGGAAGGAAAAAAAAAAGAAGGAAAGGGGAATAAAAACCCTCAAAGCTAAGAAAGGAGAGCGTTTTCCGTCAACACCTTCTGCCCAGCCCGCTCCATCCCCAAGGGGAGGGAGTTGAAAGGTTCAAGCTACATCAAGTGGTGAGTAATGCAGCGGGAGGCTCCTGCTCGGGGCCGGGCTCTCGCCCTCCGCCACCCTCCCTGCCCCGTGCCCGGTGCTGGCGGGGCAGAGCCCAGCTCTCACCCCCCCCTTCTCCCCCCCACCAGCGACCGTGGGGATGCGGGAACTTCCAAGGCAGTGAGTGACACCACAATTATCGATTGCCGGCTGCAAAGGCTTGCTCTCACCTCCCCCCCTCTTCTCACTTGTTTTCTTCTGTGCAGCAGTGCCAGCCTTCAGAGACTGCTGCTGTAAAAGGCTCGGATTGACGGGGTGTCAAGATATCCGCTGCCCCTGGCTTTTAACGTTCCCTTGCAGGGGGGAGCGGGAAGAGCCCCTGCACCGATGAGGGGAGCTTGGATAGCTCCAAAAGAAAGGGAGGAATGAAAAGCCTCCCTCTCTCCTCCGTCGAGGAGATGCTCTTGAACCACAAGCAGCTTTTTCAGCCTCAGCTTGGCTGCGTGCGTCTCGGAAATCTCAAGATGCTGGGAAGGAGGAGAGGCGATGTGCCAGCCGGCCCCCGCCAGCGCCTGCATCCTGCCCCAAAGCAAGGCACCCAAAAATCCCACCACACTCCCCAGCAGCTCTCTGTGGGGTGGCACGCACACCTGATCACCCAGCAGATTTGGCAGTGGCCATTTTAGAGGTGGGAAAGGCAAGACACATCCAGGCCAGATGAGGTCACCCAGGAGAGGCTGCAAAATGACTGGGACACCCCAGCTTGGGTAAATCCTCTGCTATTCAACACTGATGGTACAAGGGGACCAGATCAGAGGGTTTTCCTAGCAAAGACTGGCAAAGCAGAAACTCCAGGTGATCCCTGGATCCCCTACCAAAGGCTGCGATGTCCAATGGCCCTGGGATGGTCCCCTGCCAGCGCTTTCCCCAGCTCAGCTCACCCACAGCAAGTGCCATCCCTGCCACAAAATGGGGACAGTCACCTGCCCGTGGAGGTGTTTGTTTGCAAAGCCTGGCGGCACCTTGGGACCATGGCTAAGTGTTATGTGCTGGAGCCAGAGGCCTGAAATTAAAGCCGGCTCCACGACTGTCGGTGTCGACACCTGGTGATGGGAGGAGAGGGATCGATGATGGAGAGTCTGTCGCTCCTGATGCATCGCTGTCAGGGTCAATACACAATTCCCGGGGAGATCAGATGTCCAGGTTAACTGCTTTGCCTCCGTGCTAAGCCGATGGGCTGGCGGAGCCCCATCCTGCTCGCACATCCTCTTCCCCAGCCACACTCACCCCACAGCCACCAAATGCCACTGAGAGCAGCCCTGGGGCTTGTGGCTCTTGTCTTCATCCATGCAGAGCTCAAGTGTATTTCCAATGGGTGCCCAAGGCTGGGAAAGGGACACAGAGACAACAGGGATCTGCCCCAGGAGCTTTTGGCTGCATCAAACCAGCCCACTGCCACGGGCAGCATCACCATGGGACCTCATGGGGACACAGGCTTGGAGATGGCCACCACCCCCTCTGGCCATCCAAGGGGGCTGGGAGGGGAAGTGGGGGTGATGAGAACTCTGAAAGGGGGAGCCCTATCTGCCAGTCTCCCTGTGTACCCCTGTCCTGAATTCCTGAGCAATAGAAAAGGCAGGAGAGGAGGGAAACTCGCCTGGCACGGGTCCTGCAGGCTCAGGGTGGGCAGAGGATCCACGTGGCTTTGGCACAACACCCGTCCCCTCCAGGTGACACCGCAGACCCCTGTGAGACAGGAGAGCTGTGACAGCAGGGCTGCACTGTGCCCTCTGCACCAAGCAGGCTTGTGGCACGCCACGGCACCCCGAAGTCATTGCAGTGCACACAGGCAGGCGGCAGAAGCCCTGCTTTGCACCCATTCCCATGTGCCACGCTGGGCAGGATCCGTCCCCGTCCCAGGGGGTCCTGTGAGGACGAGAGCCACCCGCAGCCAGACTGCAGCGTCTCACCCCGCCAGCTCCCGGGGGGTTTCGGCTGCTCATCTCCTCCTCCAGCACAGCACAACCTACCCGGGGGATCCCGGTGTGACCCCCTGAGGAGGAGACCAGGGGGTCCTATCTGCCGTCAGCCCACGGAGCCAGCTTGGGGGGGACACAGCATCACACCCGGTGCAACCAGACTTGCACCAGCTCCCCCAAAAATTCCCAAGAAAACAGAGCGCGGCATGAATAACAAAAGCAGCGATCAGTAAAGACTCTCCCAAGAGGCTGCAAGTTCTTCAATTAGAGCTCGCATTATAGGAATGAGAAACTCCACGCCGTCTTCCGTACGGATAACACTTTTTTCCCCCCTCTCTTTTAAAGAATAAAGGGAGGGAGGGAGAGGAAGGGCTGCATCTCTAATGCAACAGACAGGTCTGCTGAGATTCACTTTGGCTCTTATTTTGACTTTCATCTAAAAGAGCTGCCCTGGGAATCCATTAAGTCCAATTTAAATCGGCTCTCCGCCCTCACGGCTTCTCCCCGCCTTCGCGCCCCCC
>VZTH01016315.1:22487-56650 GCA_013397815.1 Aleadryas rufinucha | reverse complement strand
TTTTTTTTTTCTTTCTCTTTTTTTTTTTTTTTTTTTTTTGTAGGCTTAATCCTCTGGAGCGGGGGAGAGGGAAAAGGAGGAGGCTGCTGCCTTCTTTATAGTTTTGATTTTTTTTTTCCTCTTCCAACCTCGTAGGCTCAGATTAACCCCCCCTCCCCTCCCCTCCACGCAAACACACACACTCTCCAGCCCCAGCGATCCCAACCCTCCGCCAGCACTGCACCGGGGAGATGCCGGAGTCGGCGCAGGGTGGGATGCGGGTCTGGCCGCCGCGATGAGCTGGGTGGGATGAGCTAGGTGGGCTCGGCAGGGAAGCAGAGCAGGAGGGAGGCAGCGCGGGGAGGGGGGGAGGTGGAGGCAAATGAACAAATCACACCTGCAGCTTTCTGCGTGCCGGAGCCAGCTGCAGCCCAGGCAGCGACCGGCAGGAAAAATCCAGGCGCGCGGGCTCCCAGCAACATCATCTGCGGGGATTTAGGTGCACGGTGAGCTGATGGCAGCTCATCGCCGGCAGCGCTTGATTTTGGGGAGGTTTATTATTAGCAGGAGGGGAAAGGGAGGTGGTAACAAAGAGCAACCTTTCCACACACACCGGTTTTTCCAAGGGGTAAATAAAACCCGTCGCAGAGGCGAGGAGGGGGAGGTGGTCCCCTCGCCAAGGGACGCGGAGCTGTGGTGGCCCTGGCACACCGGGCCACCCGTGCCCTGCCGCCGGCGGTGCCGGGATCGCTGCCGTGCAGCTCCGCGCCCCGGCTCCTGCCCCAAGGGCGCAAACGCCCAGCCCTGCCTCCTCCCACGACTCCGCTCTGAGCCTCTCGTTAATTGAACTAAAGCTGTTCACCTTGATAACGCAGCACGGCAGCAAGTTTCCGAGCTGTACGCGGGGGGCTGGAGAGCTATTTGATCCACTTCCAAGGCGCTGCCTTTCAATTCAACCCCTTGCTCTTGAAGGATGGATAACCAGGCCCTCTCTTTTCCCTGTTAATTACTCGAGATAGGAGGCATCAAGCTGCAAACCAGACCAAACCTCATAAGGGGACACAGCACCTGCAAAAGCACACTGCTTGTTCTCATCTCCCCTGTCCTTTTCCTCCCCATCCTCATCCTTATCCCCATCCCCATCACAGACCCAGCCTGGCTGTTTGTAGGTAATACACCACAACATGCTCCCAGCCACCTCCAACTTCACACATCCCTCTCTGCAGCATGGTAAATCAAGCTGGGACCTCAGGGCTCTCCAGGGACTTGGTGTTATTCCCCCTAATCACCAATCTGCCCTGCCCTTCACAGGGAAGAGCCTGGCACTGTTTGGCACCACAAGCCGTGACTGCCACCCTAATAAAGCCAAGGTGGGATGGACCCAAAGGACGTCACCCCCAGCTTCTCCTCTGGGATTGAGAGAGGACTAAAGGATTTGTTATTTTTACACTGCAATCCAATAAATTCAACAATCTGGTCTGTCCATGTTATTTCCCAGCTCTGGTATGTTTGAAATCCCCACCTCCAGGAGTCCTGTGATTTCAGGAAGACCTCAGCCCTGCTCTCCTCAAACTCTGGCCTCACTGTGGTGGGGAGAAAGGTTGAAACCACAAGCCCCAGAGAGCCCCATATGCAAATTAAATCACCACCAAACACTTTGGTTATTAAACAAGTGTTATTTTTCTGGAACCTTTATAGTTCTGCGCCTACGATTTACGGGTTCAAAAAGGCTGATTTCATGACTTCTCAGCATTTCTGAGGTGTCAACACCCACATCACCTCTGTTTGCATGACACGGTCATGTCTATCTAAGCCCAACCACTGTCTGGGTGGGAGACCACCACCTATAACACCAATTAACTTTACTCATTAAAACCTCCAAGCTCATAGAGGATGCTGCTGCTCAGTTGTGCAGACGGAAAAGTTGTCATCCCCTTGATAAAATCTGGATCCAGAGCATCCTGGAGCAGATCTCACCCTGAGCTACCTCAAAACAGCACGATCAGCATCAAAAAGCTTCTTCCCATCTTCCCTGCCATGAGAGCAGGGCTCACCTTGCTGATCAAAGTCGGAGGCTTCCCTGGACATAACCCCGCGCCTCCTGCCCCGGAGAGGCTAAAAAATAATGACTCATTGCAATGTTATTTCTGGAGCTGCTAAAACAAAGGCACTCTGGCTCCCTTGGCTCCCTCGGTGTCTCACCGCTTCGACCTAAATGATAAGGCATCCTGAGAAAACTGAGCTTTTCCCCACCACCCTCCTCTTTCATCTGGCCCTGACATGAGTGGCCAACCCGGGGTCCAATGACCTCCCCAGTACCTACACGGGATGCTCTAAGCTGGCTCTTTCTCATTCATTTTTGTTTCATCCCTCTTCTCGGCTGATTTTCCCTCAGCCCCACTCCCACCCATCCCAGTGGATTGCTTTCTTCCCCTGGCCTGGGTGACACCTTGCAGCGGGTGCCACACGCTTCACACGTGCGGTGGCTCCTCGCAGGCAGGGAGCAGCAGCCCTGCCCCAGCTCTCATCAAGCTCCGTGCATCGGCTCTGAGCGGATCCGATGGATTTTCATTTCCTAACTTTGCCCTTCGGGCTATTTCTAACGAGCTTCCTCACGCTTAAAAAAAAAAATAAAATCCTTCATCTTGCAGCGCGGTGTCAGAACAGCAACACTCGGGATGACTGTGCCTGCGAGGAGGCTGGAAATTAATTATATCACAGTGGCTTTAGGTAGGGATCCATCCACTGACCTCCTCGTCCGGCTCCCGTCTGGGACCCAGGGAACAGCCAGAAATCCCCTCCCAGAGCAAACAGGCTTTTTTTGGCCTTGAAAAATGTATTTTTGTGGTGTGATGTCTGGTCCATGCAGCACAGCCCTGGGCGCAGAGCCACCACTGTCCTCCTGTGACCCCGTGCCCTCCCCACACCCCACGTCCCCAGCCTTGAGCCCCCTTGTGTAGCCTCTTCCTGCAGCACCGGGTCCATCCACCCTCCTGGACTCATCCCTCCCTCTGGGAGGGAAGAATCAGTCCTGGGCGCCTTAATTTCCACTAATCAGATGTTTTAATGAGTTTCTCAGCGCCCAGCACATCCCGCTTCCCACCACAACCCCCTCCGAGGCCGGCCCCGCTCCCGCGCCGTGCCGAGGCCCCTGACATCTCGAAGGCTTTCCTTGGTGGGAGAGCAGCGATTATTTCTCTCAAAAGGTCTCTTATAATGGAAACCATCTCTGCATCCCTCCTTGGTCTCCTCCTGCCGTGACCCAGGCTCCGTCGAGAGGAGCTCTGCTCCGAGGCAGCGCCGTGTTTCCATGGAAAGAGTGAATAGCAGAGTCTTCCCAGTGGTTTATTAGAATTCCTTTTACTTCGATGGAGAGTTTTAGAGCAAAGTAGAAAGGCTTTAATGTGGGGCTAATGGAGCCCCTGGGAAGTCCAGGAAGGAAATCTCCCCTGGAGAAGAGGAGGCGTGAGGAGAGGGAGGGCAACTTTCAAGACAAATTCCTGGACAGGTTGAAATTTTTTTGCAGGAGCCATCTCAGGCAGCGAGAAATGGAAATGAATGTTTGTTTTATTTTTAACAGATGTTACAAAAGACCTGCCAGTAATTCAGCGAACGATGCAAAACCTAGATCCCACTCACTTTTCCCGGCATGTCTTCCATCCCCTCCCTCTCCTGCTCGGTACAAATGCTTATTTGCATTTAGCATATCATATTTAAAAAAAAATAAAAATATTAAGCAATAAAATAACAATCGTACGCCACTTCATTTCCTCCCTCCCTAAGGCTTTGGTTTCAGTTTAGATCCTTGGTTGGAGCAGCTATTAATTGTTTTTAATAAATTTTTCTGTCTCTTCAGATTTCCCAAACCTATCATCTACTCACCCACTTTGGGGGCTGCCCTCTTGCCCGGGCCCCCATCCCTCTCTCTCCCTGCTGTTCCCTCAAGGAACAGCTCTTGACTCTGTCAAGTGTTTGGAGCCCCAGTGTGAAACACAGACTGCAGCCTCTTCTTTGGGGAGAAATACAGGGATTTGCAGTTAAAAGGCGGGGAGTTGAAAAGGGGAGGAGGCACAATGGGGGGATCCTAAAACCACCCAGCCAGGAGCTGGAAAAGCTGTAGGACTGTGGCTCTCCAAAAAACAAGATGCAGAAGGTGATCCATGAACACACACCACAGCATTTGGCCGGCCCACTGGGAACTCCAAAGCTGATCTGAAACCCACCATGATGCCAGAGGGGTATTTGGGGTGAGATACAGCATTTGTGAGTGTCACACATGAAACCCAAACCTGGGAGGCCAGTGACAGACATGGAATCCCAGAAAGGTTCAGGTTGGAGGGGACCTTAAGGATCATCTCATTCCAACCCCTGCCGTGGGCAGGGACACCTTCCACTAGAACACATTGCTCCAAGCCCCTTCTAACCTGGCCTTGGACACTTCCAGGGATGGGGCAGGCACAGCTTCTCTGGGCAACCTGTGCCAGGGCCTCCCCACCCTCACAGGGAAGAATTTTTTCCTAATATCCAATCTATCCCTGCCCTCTGTTGATGTGAAGCCATTCCCCCTTGTCCTGTCACTCCATGCCCTTGGACAGAGTCCCTCTCCAGCTCTTTTGTAGTCCTGGCCAGAGGAGCCCTGAATCCCACGGATACCAGATTTCCTGAAAATGAGCAACTTTGGCAGCTCCTGGTTTAACTCTTGCCTGCAAAACACAAGCTGCAAGGGTTCCCCTTTTCATGTCTAACTATGGAATACCACTTCTCCTCCCAATAGACAGCTTTCCAAAGAGCAAAATCCCAGGAAAACCTGGAGTGGGCAAATGCTGGGTGATTTTCTGCCCCGTTTCCTGTTAGCATGCACAGCCTCAAGTGGGGCTCAGTCCACAGCCCATGATCCCACACACCAGCATGCCTTTTGCTGGACTCATTCCATTGATGCCTTGTTTGTGGGATCCCAATTGGGAAAGGAGGAGCAGGCAGACTCCAGGAAGCAGCTACAGGTCAGTACTGATACAAACGGGGTGTCCCTGCACCCATTATAAATCCTAAAATCTGCCTGATTTCCAGGCAGAAAATGGCATCCGTGTGCATTTCCAGGTGACGGAGGAAAACTGGCTGTTTTCACCGAGCTTTCTCCTCTTCCCGTTACAATCCTGCACCTGGTTAGCAACTGTCGGAAAGAGGTTAATCACAGTCCTTAAATCAGGAACCTTGTTGTGGTATGCTCGGGATGCACATCTGTGCTCTCCATGGCTCATCCCCAGCGGCATTTGGGAGAAGGCAATATGCCAAAAAAACCCCACCCCCAAATAAGCCACCCAACCCCCCCCCAAATGAGCGACAAGCATCCCAGGGTGCAGGATCCTGCTGATTCCTTGAGCCGGTTCTGCAGCGCACGTGAACAGCTCGTGATTCCCGCAGTCCCACCGTGGCCGTGGGTTAAAGGCATGTTGGATAACGTGGTGTTGGCACAGCCATTATGGGGCAGAAAAGGCTTTTGAGGGATTGGGGTTTTGCTCGCTGGCCAGACTTGGGATGGAGGGGAGGAGGCATCACCTGGAAATGCCTTGGGAGCAAACCATGGGGACCAGGGGTGGTCTCACATCCCAACCCGGAGCTCAGCCCTTGGCAGAGCGAAGGCTGGAGCTCCAGTAACCACCAGCTGCCCAGCTTGGCTCCTGATTTCCAAGCATTGCAAAGCCTGGCCTGGCCTTACTATTTCCAGGCCTGTCCCAGGGGATCACCCTGCTCTCCCTGTTTTGGGAAAAAGAAGCATTTTGGAGCGGCAGAGCCCTGGTGCTCAGCCGGGCCCCGGGCTGCTGGTGCGGCAGAGCCGGCGGCGCTCAGCACCGCAGACCGAGGCCGTTCCACGCACACACACGTGCACAGCCCGGAAAATGGAGAGGAATTGATCCCGGAGGCAAATCTCTTTTGTTCCAACCCCGTTGCTGTAACTGGATCTCCCCAGGTTCCCGGCTCAGGAGCCGCGGCGGATCACATCGCTTTCATGCCTTCTCCCAGTGCCAGCTTGTCACATTCCCCCGTCGCCGGCGGCGGGGAGGGGACGGGCGGGAAGGGGAGGCATCGCTCCCAGCGCTTGTTTACCTCACCACCGTGCACGAGGGGTGTACGGCGGTAATGAGCAAAAACCTGGAGGGAGCAGATTGCAGAGCCACGGCATGAGACCACCCCCACCTCACAGGCTGTCCCTTTTTAACGAGGTCCCCCCCATCCTCCTCCCCGCCAGGCTCCCCGTGCCCTGACATCCTCCTGCCTTTCCCCGCTGTCTCGTTCCGACTGCAGAAATGCTGATTCACAGAGCCCGGCGCAGGAGGCGTTTGGGAGGCAGAGAGAGCAGCACAACACCGCCCGAATGCACCCGACCTCCCCGGGCGCCTTCACACCGGAGACTTGGCGACAGCAGAGTCGCTGCAGACTAATCCGCTCTGCGCTTATTCCAGCACCTCTTTCCCAGTGACTCCCTCGCCTCTCAGCAAGGTGAATCCATCCCCTTCACTTCCCAGGAGAGCTCGCATGCGAATTTGCCTCCCCTTTCTGCACAGGGGAAAGCAAGGTGAAAGATTTCACGTGCCACGCAGCGAGATGCCAGGATAGCGGGATGGGGTGGATGGCGCTTCCCCAGGGAAGTACTTCGCTTTCCAAGTGGTAGGGCAAAGAGAACAGCACCCTGACCTCCTGCCAGGCATGTGTCAGACCTCACTCTTGGATGCTTTGACGCATCACCAGCAATCCAGACCCCGTCTCCTCCTCCCGGGGCAGCCAGTGCCCGGCGGTGGGGTCCGTGCCCCGGCTGGCTCCTGGCATCCACCGCCACGTCAAGGGCGCTGCACCCTGACAGCAGCCGGCACGAGCCAAGCTGCCCGCTCTGCCTCACCTCCCCTCTCTTCTCCTCTCTTCTCCTCTCCTCTCCTGCCAGCACGATGCAGCTGGTGCAGCAGCAGGGCTGAAATCCGAGACAACAGAAAGGATGTTTTTTTGGGGTAGGCTGTAGGAACGGTGTCCCCAGAAGCCCAGGGCAGGCAAATGACTGTGAAAGTAGGGGATGGCTGTCCAAGTATTTCCCTTCTCCCAAGTCCAGGTCCCGTCCCTCTGGGACAACCACAACACACTGTAGGAGAGCTCAGGTGAATAGATCCATTCTGTTTTACTCCATCTTGCATTCCGCAACCCCATTCACTTCTCCCCCCTGAGGCCACTTCATCCTAAAGTCACCTGCGGTGCCACAATGGATGCAAACACTTGGGGACCCTGTGCATGGAACAGCAGGATGTGACACAGACCTTCCTGTCACCCTCACACTCCTCCCTGTGCAGTGTCCCTCTGGACCAGCTCAGCACTGCTCGGATCAGGTGGGATCCATCCCAGAGCAGGGCATGCAGGAGATAAACCCAGTAAGCCAAGCAGGGAAGCCAAAATTGCATCCAGCTCTGCATGCCCATGGGAACACACTGGATGTGTCTGGGGACACCAGGGCATCAGGACAGCCCTTGCCACCACTACACTGCTGCATCTGCAGCCCTGAGGTTTAAAGACCAAACCCACCCTTTATTTTAATCCTTCCATGGTTTTTTGCAGGGTGTATTAAAGCTGTGCTGGTCCCCTGCTCCCCTCTCCATGGGCGACCGCCTGCCCACAGCCAGTGGCCAAGCTGGGCTGCTCATCTGGCTTCCAAAAAGCCATGGTGCCTCTGAAAAGATTTCCACCATACAACTGTAAAGGCCCCAGCGGGTTTGAATAGGAGCCCCTTGAGGTATTATCTCAGCAGCGCCTCGAGGCAACCACCTGAATCCTTCCGTGACTGCTGCACAAACCTGGAATGTCTCCAGCAGCTGGGGATTATGGACAGACCTTGCAGAGGAGCCCCCAGACCACCACAGCCCAGCCAGCACCATCAGCTCTCAGACGCTCCCACGTGCGGCCAATCCTCAAAAAACAAGGCACGGTGGTGCTAAGAAGACCAAAGCCCAGATGCCAAGGCAGGAAACCAAGCTGAAGTTTTCACATTAATCATATCGAGCTCTATTCTTTTTCATCTATTTCAAGGCAAGTCAAAAAGAGGTTCACACTCTCCCCTGGCAAACCACAGAGGATGACGTGAGCCTGTCTCTTGCATTGCAAGTAGAGTGTGTCAAGCAATTAGCAAGTCATCAGGAATTCAGATAGGGTGGGCAGGATACAATCCCTCAAAGCTCTGGCAGGAGCATTACCCACCCTGGAGTTTCCCATTAGGCATGGAAGGCAGCAGAGGGAGCAGGGGCCGTTGGTGAGCTCTCAGGAGCAGAGCAGACACCGTGTGCCAGCAGAGCCTGATGCCATAAACCACTTCACGTTTAGCCTGTGCTGTAGCTCAGAGGCCCTGGGCACTCAACACTGATTTTTCCTCGCTCATTCCCAACCTCAGCAAGGCGGCCAGGCAATTCCAAGAACCCTCAGGCATCCTGCAGGCCTTCTGGGTCAACCTGAGCATCCCACACATGACCCATCCCCAGGCATTTTGGCATCGCATCGACTCTTGCCGCTGCCACCAGTTTCCCTCCCTGCAGCTCTGACTGCACTGGTTTCCACTCAGCATCCTCCCAGCAGCCTGAATCCTGCTCTCCTGGAAGTTAGTGGCAAAACCCACGCAAGAGCAGGAGCAAGCCTTCCAGGCTCACGCTGGGATGAGATTTGCACTTTGGTCCCCCAGTGCTGCTAAACCCACACCACACCAAGCTGTGGCACAGCACACAAGTGGAGCGGGATCATCTCACCGAGAGCACCTTGGAGGGGAACTCGGTGGCTCGTAGCCTCCCCAGACACCTGGCTGGAACCCATGAACACCCAACCAGCCCCAAAAGAAAAGAGAGAGGATTATCCTGAGGTGTGAGCAGCCAACCTGGGCGCACACCTCCCTGCGCAGAAGGATCCGGCGTGCCGGGCGGGTGGCACAGGGGACGCCTAATCTGCCACCCGCCCTTTCTCCTCTCCATTGCCAAGGTAGCAGCAGACAATGCTATCTGCTGGGTTGTCAGCCGGCCCTCCTCCCGCCGTCTCTTTAGCCAGAAAACTCTCCATCTGTCTCCAGATGGGGTGTTTCTACCACTCCAGTCAAACCGATTCAGAGTGGAACAATGATGCTTTGTTAACAAAACAATTTTTGTGTGTCAAGCCCTCCTTCTTGCGGGTTTTTTCCCCCCACCAGTCCCCAGTGGGTCAGCTTTGTGTGGCGTCCTACATTTTGTTGTTTCTTTCACATTTTAAAGGCTCCGTATTTTAGTACAAAAGGTGCCTGCGGAGCAGCTTTTATCTGCGAGGCAAGATTTGACACATACGCAGATCACAATTGCGACAGGAGGTTCGTGATGTGGTGGTTAAGGGTGGTGTCAGGACCTTCAGAGTGATGAAGCATTATTTCCAGTGATTTTTGCCTCCAGGATCAAAATTAGAGCTGGTCCAACGCTGCATGTAAGGCTTCTGTGAGCTGGAATCCCCCAAAGGCTCATGGAGGGGGCAGAGAGAGAAAGTTTCAGCTTGCTTTGGTACAGAGCAGGCATCACCTGTGTCCACCCGTCCTTCTTGTGTCCTCCTGTGCAGGACAAGTCACCTCTGCCACTTGTGAGGGGAAGGGATGAGTACATGGAGCAAATCTACGTGCCTGTGAGTAACCTACAACCCTCTCCCCAGCGCAATCCCTGTGGTGGCCAGGAAGATCAAACGTCAGCCCTCCCACGGCCAGAGTGTCTGACCGAAGATCCTGGGGAGTGTTTGACTTCTCCCCAGCTACCCAGGATTGGATCATCCCCTTTGATCCCTCACCCAGCAGCAGGAAGGAGAGCTCTCTTTCCTCTTCCAGATACATTTCCACCACACAGGCCTCCAAGAAAACCAGCTCTTCCTTTATTTTTCTCCTTTTTTGCCCTGAAGCAACAAGCACACAAACCACCTCCTGCTCTGCACAAAACCAGCAATTCCCAGCAAACAACCAACCCACTGGCTCCAGAGCAAACAGCTCCATGTTCCTAAGCAGGCTGGAAATTTCTACACAAGGGGGACTTTTTCTTCCAGCTCCCTCCACATTTGCAGGGAAGGCCCCCCTCCTTCCTGTCCTCAGGTAACAGCATCTTCATGGAAACACCAATATTTTTATGAGTCATCCCCCTTCTTCCCCTCTCCTGCTCTGTGGCCAACACCCCTCTGCTTTCAAGATCAAAGCCGAAGGGGACCAGCTGTGTCGAGTCCTTTCCTTTCCAGCCCTTTCCATCTCCATTTGCAGCCGTCGCCAGCGCGAGTCCCTGCTGTTCTGACAGCGCTTTGTGCCGCCCATTGAGCACCTCAGCTCTGTGCCCGCTGTCTGCTCCCCCTCCATCCCTCTCCTGCCATCCCAGCTCCTGCCCCAGCCACACTGGGAACACAGGGAACCCTCCCAGGCTCTGGGCTCAGTCCCCTCTGGCATGCATGGGAGCTGCCCCGCTGGCTGCCCCGGCTGCCCTGCCTGTCATGTGCTGATTCAGAGGCAGAAATGTGCTCAGAGAGAAACGGGATAATCTGCTTCCACTGAAATCCCATCCTAATTCCCCGTGTTTGGTAACTCCTCCGCAGACCGGAGCATGAGACTGCATCTCCCTTCCAAACAAGCAACTCCATGGGGACCTTCGCTCCAGGCTCCTTTCAGCAGGGGTAAAACCTTGGCTGGGAAAGTCCAGCTCCTGCTGCGAAAGCAGCTGAGGGAACAGGAATCTCCCTCCCTATCCAAAAGGCTGAACATCTCACACAGCCCCCGGTGCTGCAGCAGGGATTTGCAATGTGATGGGATAATTAGAGTCAGGGATGTGCTTCTTGTGCTTCTTAACTGCCAGAGGGCAGGGTTAGATTAGATATTAGGAAGAAATTCTTCCCTGTGAGGGTGGGGAGGCCCTGGCACAGATTGCCCAGAGAAGCTGTGTCTGCCCCATCCCTGGAAGTGTCCAAGGCCAGGTTGGACAGGGCTTGGAGCAAACTGGGATAGTGGGAGGTGTCCTTGCCCATGGCAGGGGGGTGGAATGAGATGATCTTTAAGGCCCCTTCCAGCCCAAACCACTCTGTGATTCCAGGACTCTTGATACATCCAGGAAAATCCGTCCATTTTCGGTCTCCCAGTGAGTGCCATTTGTGCACGTCTGATGGAAGCTACTTCCATGTGCAGTGACTCACAGGTCTGACAGGTCCCTCTCCAGGTCATACACCCCATCCTTCATGACATCTCATCTTGCACCACGTGCACCTCCCGGGTGCTGCCATCACACATCGTGCAGTGATACAATCTCTGCCTCCCAACACCTTGCTGTAACTCAGCTGAAAGCCAGTTTGGAGTTGTCTCTCCCACAAAGACTTTGAAGAAAGCATTGCACAGAATTAAGTCTCGGTGCTTTTTATATGTAAAACACTGAATGTAGCTGCTAATGGCAATTCCCAGCAGAAAAGGATGGTTAGTAGTGGCGGGTATATTTATGAATTCTTTCTAAGCAAATGCCGTGAGGCGGGAAATGTATCGGTCCTCGTGGAAAGCTCCCCAGGTTGCTGCTGCAGGCATCTAAATGCAAAGTTTCACCATGGCTTTTTGAGTTTTGTGCTCTGCTACATATATCCCTCTCAAATCTCTTCTCTCAGGAATGCTTTCCCAGCCTCTCTCCCGTGGTCACGCGTGTGTCACCGTGACCTGCCCGGCTCAGTGAGAGCGGCAGCATCTCCGTCCTTCTCCAGCCACTCCACTGACTTGCCAGTAAATAAAAGTCAGGGGATCTACTTGACTGGTCTCCTTAGCTGCTCCCTCCAAAGGGCTGACTTATAAAATACCCACGTCCTGGATTTCTGGGAGGTTTTCACTGAGAGCACATTGTTTTTCCCCAGCAAAGCCAGAAAAGAATTTACAGTCGGTCCACACAGCGAGACTGCTCTGCTTTCTCTTTCCTGGGACAGGAACCCAGTTTGAAACAGATTGCTAGCAGCTAAATGCAAGTTCCTTAGCAGCTTCCAGGGTGAAAATATTCCCTCTCCAGATCTCCTTTTATGTCCACAACACATTATTCCGGTGGAGGGCTCTCTTGCTAAGAAAAGCTCTTGGTAACTCCCAGCCTTGTCTCCAAAGTGGTTCAGGTGTGGGAGCCAGCTCCCCTGCAAGCATCCCTTGGTCCTGCTGCCCAGCTGAGATGTCCTTAATTCCTCCATCTGTCCCCTCCAGGCTCTGGCTGGCTCGGCTCTCAGACAGTGAATACATACAGCAGACTGCAAGGCTGCTTGTCCTAAATATACACTTTTCCCACAGCTTCAGGAGAAACGAGTTCTTGTAAGTCCCCCAGCCCACTCCTTGGGGTGCTTCTGGGGCTTTCCGTGCTAAGCTGCCTTTGTCCCACACACTGCATGCAGACAGACAGGAGGTTCACACCAAAACCCACCTCTCCTCTCTGCCTTTAACTGAACCAAAACAAAAAACAGATGGAAAATCAAATGCTGGCAGTGTGAAGCATGTGGGCTGCACTTGCATCAGCCCTCCTGGAGCTGCAGAGTGTATTCCCTCCTGCTCTGGGGTCCCAGGGCAAAGCCAGACCTCCCCAAAAGGGTTATTGGTGGGGGAGATCCTGCTATTCCCCCTTGCCAACCACCAAGCAGCATGGAGGTGGGACACAAGGAAGGAAGGGAAAGACAGAGGCAAGAGCAGGGTCAGAGGCTTTTAGGATAGTCCGGGAGGAACAATTTCAACCCCCAAGCAGGATTTGCACAATGCACAGCACTGAGGCTGCAGACAGAATAGTGGGGGGACAGTCACAAACTGGACACTGAGCTGCTTTTAACCAAGCTCCATCCATCCCACATGCTCCCTGAGGCAGAGACACTGCAGAGGAAACACCTTGAGACCAGAGTTAAGGCTGTCCCCTAATGAATGCACGGCGTTCCACGGCCATAAGCTGCTCAGATGTCCTTAATTCCAGGATTTCTTACACGCTCCGTGCCTGACTTTGTAACCTTAATCATGTATTTTTTAGTGTTGCTCTTGTGCGCATGTGAGCTTATCTCCTTTCACAGCAGGCTCTTCTTTTCACTCTCTTTTTAGGATAAACAATACCCATGACTCTTCCATGTCCCTCCTGGGAGTGCATCAGTGTCCCTAAACTCCCCTGAACGCTCCCCAGTTTTGCAGCCAAACCGGGGTGAGCCTTGAGACAAGTGATGGGGCTGTTCAGGCTCAACTCCCAGCTCCAGCTGGAGCCTTCGTCACCCTGGGATGCTGGGAGGTCGCTCCCACGTGGGGATGAGCATCTGGATAACCCCTGTGCCACACCAAGGCTCCCAGCACGGCGCAGGAAGAGCAGGAGCAGAGGGAGCCCGCGGTGGGGGCAGGGACCAGCAGCATGTTTGTGGAGTAACGCTCAAACTGCTGTAACGGATTGCCTTGTTTACACTGGGCCCAGGGAAAATCACTCTGGGGATGGAGACACAGAAGCGTCCAGAAGCCTCTGAGAGCAGGAGAAGCTCTTCAGCCTCTTGCCTATTACTTTTGGTTACAAAAACATCCACCACCCCCACCCCCCCACATCGCTGTCAAGGGGCGGAAGCTTTAAAATCACTGTAGTAAGCACGGGAGGGATGGGGAAAGGAAAGGAAAAGTATTATCGGATGGGAATGTGGCTTTTTCCACTCTCCCTGGCCAAGAGGAGCCCTCAGTACCCAAGGACGCACCAAAAAGGGGTTGCTGGGCCACAGGGTGCAGCGAGAGCTGCCACGAATTGCTGGGAGAGGGAAAAGAATAAATAGGAACCACCTTAAGGGAGGGGAGCCACCAGCAGAACAGTTAAAATGACTAAATACTTTCCCAATATCACTCCTCCACGTAAGCATTGCTGTAATTGCCCTTGGGATGTTGCACAACGGCGAAAGGGAGGGGCAGGTGCTGGCAGGGAGGGAGTGAAGGCGTGCAAACCTCCAAATCTCCATCCCAGGCGCTGCTGTCATCGAGGAGAGACGCTCACGGACGTCTCTGCCACCTCGGGCCCCGCTGCTGGATTTATCCCCCGAGGGGCCATTCCTCACACGAGCTGGAGGACTCCCGGGAGGACTCACTCCTCATGCCTCTGAGACACAGCGGGCTGCCCCAGGGAGCAAGAGCAAAAGGCGAGGAGGAACAGAGCCCACGCTGCACTGTGTGGCAAAAAAAAAAAAAAAAAGAAAAAGAAAAAGAGAGAGATATAAGGGCTTCATTCAAGCGCTCTCGCTCTCTGGAAGTCTCACGCAGAGCAGCTGGTCTTTAAGACTGCTGCAAGCACGCCATGCAAGCACAGAGCCCTTCCGTTCCTGGGTGCTTTCATTAGTGACACTCAGACAGGGGCAGCCACTCGACCCCCATGAGAAGGAAAACGGCTGACTCATTCTTCCAGCAACGCTTGAGAGCAGGACATGGTGCTGGTGCTCTGTAGCAGCAGCGTGGGTCCTCTCCTGCTTCCTAAGCCAGATCACCGGATCCGGGCTCGGATGCCACACACACACACGCACACACCAGCTAATCCGCAGATGTGCTGGGTCCCTGGATAGAGCATCCGCAGCCTTTGCTTCCAAAAGCTGCCCGCTGATGCTCCAGTCGAAAGGGAAACCTCTGAGAGATGCAGTCCCGAGGTTTAGAACATCTGTGGGCCATCAGCCATTAAATGGGATGCTATGCTGGTTTGCTGCTCTCGGGTCTCACGCCAGGTTCATCGCTGTGCCGGCTGGGTACCGTCCAGCAATGCATTAAGTGATGTGACTATTTCTGTTCTCATCACATGTTTGCTCTCATCCTCTCCAGGGTGTGTGCGGGGGGAAAAAACACACATTCATTATGGAGTGTCATATTTTGGTAAGGCTTTTCGTTTCTCTGCGTAACACCGGGCTCTTGGCAGAGGAGAAGGGGGATTTTGTTTTCCTAATATCCATGTACTCAGGTATTTCTGTTAGAGGAGGCAAAGTCAAAGAAATGCTAATCAAATATCCAGGAGTGCACAGTGCTGACATCCGCACCTCGCTACTATATGGCCTTTCATTAGCATTACCTAAATGTACGACCATACAAAGAGCAGATTTCCTTAGCAACAGGGCTGCCTTCATATTTCCTCCCCACTACCCCCTGCCCTTAGAAGAAAAATGACTTCAGCTCTTTCTCTGAGCCCTGCTCTGTGCTGCAGCAGTGCTCTACGCCGCTGCCAGGCTTTGCTATATGCTGCATCTGGGACGCCTGCCTCTCCACGCCGGGATCCACGAGCCATAAAGCAACCTCTTGACTTAGCTCTTCTGTACAGCCACAATAAAACTCCTCTTTTCCTAACGGAGCATATGCAAAACAGCCCTGTAACGGCAGAGGGGGGATCCTCTCCTCCAGATGACTTACAGCTCCCATCGCTGAGGGAGGATGTCCAGCGTGCTCAGCAGAGCTGGCATTGCTGGCTGGCGACTCCTTTGCTCCCTGCCACCTGCTTGAGAGGTGACAACTGCCCTCGTCCCCAAATGGCACTGTAAGCCACCTTTGCCTTGGGCAGGGAGCTGCCAACCCCTCCTCTCCCCGGATCTGGGCCAGGAAGACGGAACACTTCATCCTCCGCGCTCTCCCCCGGTGCCACAGCCTGGTGCGCTGGGCTATTTTAAGAGCTCGTCTGGGAGACTGGCACACGCACCGCGCTGCCGGGAACTCCCTGCTTCTGTTTCAAAAAAGCTGGAGGCTGGGAGCCTGCTGGGACTCACCCCTGTGATTCCCAAGGTCTGACCCTCCTCTCGCTGGGACTGGCGCAACGCTGCTGAGTCAAACGGAATTAGTCCCAATTAGCACCGGTGAAACGGGAGGAGAATCGTGCCCTCCCCGGCATTTCAACCCCCCCAGCCGGAGGCTGGGACCACTGAGCCTCCCCCTCCAGCCATGCCCCTGCTTTTCATCTCCCTGCTCTCCAACCTGCTCGTTCTGTGTCGCCATTCCCTGCCTTTTCCACACGGATACTCTCTCCCTTTCCCATTATGATGGGGTCTTTGATTGCACGATCGCATAACGATAATGAGACAAATATTTATTTTGCAGATATGGGT
The DNA here is from genome assembly GCA_013397815.1 of Aleadryas rufinucha. Lineage (NCBI taxonomy): Eukaryota > Metazoa > Chordata > Aves > Passeriformes > Aleadryas > Aleadryas rufinucha. The sequence goes on along the minus strand of VZTH01016315.1, from coordinate 40,594 downwards.
TAATCAGACCGAAGGTATAGAAATATTTCATGCGCTAATCAGAGTACCTTCAGCAATCAGTATAGTAAATAACTCAGGTAAATTAACATAGGAGAGTTCCCTTATCAGGTTTTAGTTTAAGATATATGTGCATTAAGGACTAATTTGCTCTCCCCCCTCAGATTTGGGCTGGAGCCCAAGATGAGGTTGAGACCAAGGTTCCCTCCCATCAGCTTTCACAGGAGCTGTGCAGGCTTTGCTCCTGGCAGGATCAGACGCCAGGATGAATATTCAGCAGCACAAACGCCTTTGTTTTCTGTGCTCTGCACCTTTAAATTTCCAAGGGCTCCGCTGTTTTCAGCTCAGACAGCCTTTTTGCATTCAGTTCGCTGCAAGCTGACACAGAAGACACGATGGAGCAGGTTGTGTCTCCTGCTCTGAGCCCTTCACGCCACTCTGGCAGCGTTCAGGGGCCATATTAAGAGCTGTGAGTAATTAGTGAATTCCTCCTGCCCCAGCGCAGCACAGAGCAGCCGTACCAGGCATCTCGTGGCAGGCTGGCAGTGGCCAGCGGGCGTACGTGGTGCCAGGAGCGTAGGTGGCTGTGGGGACACTGGGCTCCGTGCAGGTCTGGAGGGGCTGAGAGCAGGATGAGCCAAGTGAGAGCCCAAGAAGGGCTCCTGGGTTCAACAGGCCTTCCCAGGGCACTCACCCAAGCTCCTGCAAATTAGCAGTCCCAGGAGACACCTTATAGAATCATTAAGGTTGGAAAAGGCCATCAAGAGCTGCCCAGGCTCCTCAAGCTCAGTGTCCCCAAACCAGTGTCCTCACTCCAGTGTCCCCAAACCAGGAGCGGCTGCGCTCCCGCCCCAAAGCAGCTCCTACAACTGCATTTTCCCTGTTTTGCTCTGAAAAAGCTCCCGCAGAGGAAACACAGAGGATCTGCCCTTGCCTCTGTCATGTTTCGGGATCCCAGAGAACAAAAAGCACTGGAGGAATGGCAGGCATTATAGTAACGATGGTGACAAATTTAATTAGAGCAGGAAGCTCTGGAGTGGATTTCAAATGGCAACACGGCATTTTGTGTGAAAGCATTGCCTCGCTCCCCCCCGCTCCCTCCCCGCCTCCACCACGCGGCTCCATCCAAACCCACCCCACCCTGCGGGAAGCATCCCTCTAATTTTCCCACATGTTGTCCCCTTCATCCTTTCCCCCCCACACTCCTGAACCAACACATTCCCGCGGTCTGGAAAATGCAGCCGTAGAGCAATTCAATAATACAGCGGCCAGATGTGCAACAGTATATCCAACATGTCATTCAAAGGAGCCCTTCAGTGGAGCCGAGACATGCTATCCCGCAATCTTAACTAATACATCCTGAGGCCCTGGAGGAGTTGATGGATGTATACAATTCCCTTTCCTACAGCTGTGGTCCCTTTTAGAGGGGGCATCCAGACTCAACAATAGCCCTGCTGTTGCTTTCAAGACAGAACCTCTTCAGACAAACCGGGCTTAATCCTGACCCCGGTTACGCCCGCCCGGGCTCTGCCGAGGTCGGTGGGGTTTGGGAACTGAGGGCTGGGAGCAGGATCCAGCCTCATGGAGACGCTGTCTGCCGTTTCACCTTGTGCTACAGGCTCTGAGAAACCTTGGTAACTGGTTGGAATACAACCACCTTGGGGAAAAGGCAAGCGGAGAGGAGCAGGTAATAAGATTTCTAACTGGTGCTGGTAGAAAGAAGGAAGTAATATAACAGTTTAATTAATCTATGCCTATTAGCGTTATTAAAGAAAACAGGGAGCTATTGGAGATTTACCTCGGAGAATATCATCAAACGGGGACCTTCTGCAGGGAATTTTATGTCTCTGTGCCCAATTTATAACCAGCACGGAGGTGTGGTGCTAGTGACAGCCAGTGCTGAAATGTCACAGTGCTTAGAAGTCATTAGCTGGGGACACAGGGAGAGAGAAAGAGAGGATGGAGGAGGGGACAAGGGAGAAATGGGGAAGGAAGCAAAAGGAATTAATTTAATTAAAAATATCTTTAGAGCCTGTCTCTTGATTTGTGTGGTTTTGGGGCTTGGCAGAGCTGCTGAGAACGGTGTGGAAGGAAAATCAAGGTTGTTGGGGCTTTTTGAAGCTGATAAAAAAAAATAAGCACACTTTTCATGTTCAGGAAGATAAATCCCCATTTTCTCAGTCTCAAGACAATCCAGTTATTTACTGACAGTTTTACTGTGAAATAAAAAGGGCTTTAAGCTTCTTTCTACTTGATGTCTCCATAGCCTGAATATTATTAGATCCCAGCCTGGTGCAGCTGGAGTTTTGGTTAATAAATTTAACGTCATTAGACAGAAAAGCCTTCGACTGAATGTTGCAATTCTTTCCCCCCCCCCTTTTTTTTCCTGCCGTTGCAGTCAGACTGTATGTAGGTGGTAAGAATCAAAAGAAAGGAAGTACGCTTGGCAAATAGGGGAGTGCTAAAAAAAGGTTTTGCTCAGGCTGGGGGTTCAGTGCGAGGGTGTTTCGCCCACAGACGAGGCAAGGCTGAACCCCCCCGCAGGGGATGCACCCTGACGTGGCGCCGGTTTCGCAGCATCTCTCAGGAGAGCAAAACACTCCTGATTTCACAGTGGTGGCATGTCTCAGGGTGCCTCTCCCACTCAGAGGGGTGGCACTGTGGGTGCCCAGGTCACTGCCACCCCAGCGAGGTCTCGGGTAGTCCCTGGCAGCAGCAAGACCACGATGCTCATGGGCTGCCTCGGTGCCACCACCATGGAGATGTGCTCAAGGTGGCTTTTCTGAGAGGAAAAGTCTACTTTTCCACCCAAAGTCTGCCTCGAGGCCATTGCAAGGCCAAGTGTTGGCGCAGCAAAATGGCTTGGTGGGACAATGGGGGAACAGCCAGCATGGAGTGGGCAAGGGGAAGGCAGATGGCGGTGGAGCCGCTTGGCGTGGGGAGCCAGGCAGCTGCGGCCCCTCGGAGCAGGGCTCGCTCACATGGAGGGAGAGCTCCCACTAAAATCCAGGCAGGTCTCTGCTCTCCCCCTCAAAGTTGCCTCCATCTTACACCTCCCTCTGCCACCCCCTCTTCTCAGCTGCTGCCCTCGCCATGGCAGAGCCTTCCGCCGCCACAAAATGTTCCCACTGGGAGCAAGACACTGAGGAAAACACCACAGCACTCTAATCCCCCACCACACACCTCACCTGCCTCTTCCCCAGCTCCTGCCCTGCCACCTTCCCACCACGTGCAGGCAGCTGCCATGGCCAGGCCTTCCCTCCCCGCTGAGCCTGAAACACGGCGGGCATGGGGGGATGCTTCATTTGGGGGAGCTGGTGCTGGCGTGTTGGCTAAAAACAGGTCCCACATGCTGGGTTTCTAACCCCAAAACCCCATAGGTGTTGTGGACACCAAGAGGAAACTTCTATGGTGGAAGTGGGACACAGAGTGATCCCCCACCCAGCGGCTCTGCCGCCGTCGGCTTCGCTCCAGGAGAAACAGTCTCTAAGTCCTTTTACAAAATAAACAGCGGTGGCTGGAAGCAGAGGAGCAGGAGAGGGGTCTCGGGGAGATAGCGAGAGGCTGGGGCTGGGCAGGGACGGTTGTGGAGCTGGGGGTGCTGGGACGGGAAGGAAGTGGTTGTTGTGGGAGTAACGTCAGGAAGAGCCTCAGCTGGGGCCCGGGCGGGCAGGGAGAGGGGAGAGCTGAGAGTTCATGGGACGGCTACGGGGAGGAAGCGCCCGAGGGACACGAGCCAAGGGAACAGTGTGGGGACAGGGAAGGGTCTGGTGTGGGGATGGGGAATGGTCCAGTGAGAGCCTGGTGTGGGGACAGGAAGGGGTCAGGTGTGGGGATGGGGAAGAGTCCATTGTGGGGATGGGGAATGGTCCAGTGAGGGTATGGGGAAAGGTACAGTGAGAGGATGGGGAGGAGTCTGGTGTAGAGATGAGGAAGTGTCCAGTGTGGAGATCTGGAAGGATCCAGTGTATGGACAGGGAATGGTTTGGTGCGGGGATGGGGAATGGTCCAGTGAGGGGATAGGAAAGGGTCCAGTGTGGGGATGGGGAAGGTGTGAGCATCCACTTGGGCAGTGGTGCGCTGGGAGACACCTATCCTGGGAGAACAACCTACCCCAAAATCCTGCTGGAGTTGGTTTACTCCTCTGCCAAAGCGATTTCTAATAAAGGTTGTTTTGTTTTTTTTTAAAAAATCCCCCCTCTGGTGAATAAAAGCAAAACAAATAACCCCAAGCAGCGAGGCTGGGTAATGAGCAGCAGATGGCTGGCGATAACAGGTACCTTCATACCTGCGCACCCCTAATCCACAGCCTTCCCACTTGGAGGTGCTCCCAGCTCCGTGGCTCTCGCCAGCCCAACAACCCCAGCCCAGCTAGAGGATATGGGAGTGCAGACAGCAGCGAGCTGCTTTAGGGAAATCCAGTTTGGAGCCAAGTCAATGCATGCAGAGTCATTAATCTAGGTCTGGTGCCAATAGGGATGGCTTTGCATTAGCCGGGCCCCTTTGTAGTTCAGACAATCAGTCGCATTCAACCAGCGCGAGATAACGCTGCAGAAAGCTGAGACCATCGCAGCTCATTCCTCCTGTAAGGGGCGGGGGGAGAGGATTTACAGGCAAAATAGCATTGCATTAATGGGACTGCTCAGTATTCTGCACAGACGCTGGCGGATAATGTCTTTGCAAACTAACTGCAATAAATTAATTAAATTAATCTACTATGCCGTGCTTGTCCCCACCCAACATCAAATTCAAGGATGATCAGGGCTTGCCTTATCCTCCATAGCCTACGAAAGAATCTGATCTCACTTGCTCTAGAGTTTCTGAGGCACTGAATTGCAAAGTACCACCTGCCTCACTAAACTAATCACCAGCCTGGTGGTTTAGATCACATCAGTTTTACATGTAATTAAGACTGTCCAGGAGGGCATGCAGCTGCTTACATGGTCGTTCCCTCTTATACAGCAACGTGCCTCCTGCTCAGATAGGTGCAATTAAACAAGCCTGTTCACAGTCATTAAGCATTAATGCACCTCATTAGCATAAGAACTGGAAGAAGCTTTGATGCAGGGAACCCCGCAGGAGAAGGAGATAGAGAGAGATGTACATACAGACAGGAAGGCGAAGGGCTGGGCCACCACCTTCTCGTGGCCCCGACCAACCATTCCAGCTCCATTTCTCCAAAGCAATGAGCCATGCCGTGCCCTCCTCCCCAGAAATGGGTCTGGGTTATCTTTCTCTCCCCCTCCCCCTCTTTCTAAATTATGCTGGTGGAAAGGGAAAAAAAAAACCACCACACCAAACTGTTGGGATATTAACCTAGCGAATCCATTAATAAGCTGAACTCTCTGTTGGCTTTGACACAGCACACTAAAGCTTTAAAGAGACAGGGCCCCAGACACTGGAGATAGGGGCAGAGACAACAGCGCTAACAAAGAGCCACTGTTGCCACGGCCGTGGCCATCTCGGGTAGGTCCAGCTGTCTTTGGTGTTCTGTTTTCCAGACACAAAGAGCAGACTGAACCGTTTTGGTCTGAATGGCTTTCATTTGATGGTAGAGAAAATGAGAGGGAAGAAAGAAGCTAAGTAAAGTGTCCAGGAGAGAAAAAAAAAACAAGACAGGAGAGGGAAAAAAGAGCATGGTGTGCTGCAGGTCTCCAGTGAGAAAGGCTGCATCTCCCCCGAGCACAAAATGGGGCTGTCTCAGGGAGCAAAGGGAAGGCGACATGGTGGTTTTGGAGCAGGATGGAAGTGAGGATCCGTGGGCAAGCAGGATGTACACTCCAGGGGAGCCGGGAGGGATGCTGCCCGTGTCTCACCTGCTTGCCCAATGCTTTGCACAGCAGTGTACTCCGCACTGCCAGACCACAGAGTGCAAACAGCTTGTCTAGCTGGGTTTTAATCTCAAGGGAACAACCTGTGTTTGTACAGTCCCTGGCCCCTCCGGGCTCAGAGCCCGTTAGGAGCCTCTAGCCTGGACCAGGCGCGTTATCATGCAGAGCCTCAGCCAGCTTCACTGTCACCATGGCAAGAAATGGGCTCGCACGAGGACGTGAATCAGCTGGAAAAAGTGAATCTCCAAGTGAAATGTCTTCAAGGAACCACCACATGCTACCATGGAGCCGCTCCAAACCCACACCTCAGCCCAAACTGTATCCCAAGGCAGGAATAACCCTTCTGCTGCAGCCTCAAGATGCCCACGTCATGCCCTTGCATCTCTACCAGAGGCCAAACCTGCATCCCACAAGCTTGAAAAACAGGCCTGAAATGTCCATTCCAGGTTCCTCTATTATAAAGCACAGCTCTGAAAGCCAGAAATGGAAGCTGAGACCGGATAAATCAGTACCTACCCACTGGAGAGCCACACGGGCTCGTCCCTACAATGCGCTCTCTGGCCTCCATCTAGTCCAGCTCGTAAGTGATAAAAGCGTCCACGACTGCAGCTCTCATCTGGGAAGAAGAACAAACAACCCAAGTAGATCTTACCACTGGGAAATGGTTTCTAAGGGTCTCCAGAGATATCCTCTTTCCTACGCTCATTCCATTAGTGCTGTGCATGCTCCATTGTCCCAGTCTCTCCCTCCTTAGTGGTTACATCCTACAAACACAAACAGATTTCGAATCCCCCGTAGCTCTTTGGCCCATGATGATAATAATTTTCCCTCCTTGAGCACCTTTTATCTAGAGATCTGGAAGCATCTCTCTGGCATTAATAGCTATTAGCTTCTCCACCATCATGCAACACAGGGTGAGCACCGTTACATCTCACAGCTGAGGGGAACTCGGGCACAGCACAATTAGGAATTCACTCCTGCCAAGTGGTGCGTCCTCTTGTGCCCTATCGGTGGCACAGGGATGGTGGCATTCAGTCCCTGGATGAATATGGCTAAATCCTAAAAGATTTGCCAACAGCATCAGCAAGAGGAAGAGAACCCAGGTTTGTGCCTGAGTCACCAAACCCTCTGTTTTCCCCACTGTGCCTAGAGAAGTCAATGGAAAGTCTCCCATGGATGGCAATGAGAAATTCAGGCTTTTCGAGTCAGCAAACAGCTTTTTTTTGAGGGGGGCGGAGGTTTGGGCAAAGAGGCTTTTACTGCACAGTCATTTTGATAAACCAAGGAGCTGAGCTTTTACCCAGCAACAGGCTGGGAGAATGACTGATGGAGACCATGACCCCAGTGAACCACAGCCTTGCTCCCCCAGTCCCTTCCCATTTGCCTTTTGTGATTACAATTAGTAGTGGGGGCTGGCAGGTGGGGGAAAAATGAAATAAAATAAACTAGAAGCCCCCCTGCCCTGCTGCCAGCCCCTCATTGTCTGCAGAGGCTGGCTGGGGCTCTGCACACTGCAGTCCTCTGCCCATTGTACTGCTGAGAACATGCGAACAGACGCTCTCGGGCGATGGGTTTTATTGAACGCAACTTCAATGGCAAATGGAGAGAGAAAGGGGGGGAGAGGAAAGGAAAAAAAAAAAAGCCTTGAAAATCCATGCCAAAAAAAAGAGGTGGGGAGGGTGTTTTTTTAATGCAATCAATGGCTCCTTCCTATAACTCTGCCTGTTGTGAGGAAATTTCTTTCCAGTAGCAGCCAGCAGCAGTCCCAAGGCTGTGACATTGCTGTAACGCTTGGAGCTCAGCTCTCTATCTCTGGCAGCAGCCCCGTCTTTTTGTCATTATTGGCTGTGATTGCAGGGGGTGCACGCCAGCTCGCCGAGTGCTGAGATATTGCTGCCTTCCCCTCCCTCTGGACAACCTGCCCTCAGAGAGGAGTTTGGGGAGGGGATGAGGGTGAAACAGGGAGCTGAATTCTCTCTGCCTCCCCTGAGTACGCTCTGATCCAAGCCCACATGGATAGGTAGAGGTCCCCAAGGCCCTTTTCGGAAAGCTCATTAGGAAAGTAGTGACAGATGCATTAGCTATTAAAAAAAGGCGGGGGGAGAAGCTATCATAGAACTTTAAAAAAAAGCAGCAGCAGCCGCCCGACAGTTTTATTGCTGTCAGATCCTTTTTTTTGTGGGCACGTTGCAAAGCAGGAGAGGTTTGGGTAAATATCTGACGCACGCACGCACTTCCCATGCTCTGGGCTGTCTGTCAATAATCCAGCCGGGGTATTTCTCACACCCTCAGGAGGGAGCTGCCAGCTCTGCCCATTGCCACTGCAGCTACTCACCCTTCCTATCCACCCCCAGCACCTCCTGGAGAGGAGGTTTTGGAACAGGCATGTCTGGCTGCATGCAAAGCTGTGGGAAGAACCTGCCAGGATGCCACAGGGGGTGAAAAAAAATGGGCGTGAGCTGCTGCCATCTCCAACTCCGAGCTGCAGCCTGGGGAGGACAGGTCTTGGCATGAGATCTTCCCTCCTGATCTAAGCAGAGGCTGCTGAGATGGAGATCGAGTCCTGCATGCCAGGACCTGCTGTCCCTGCAAGCTCCAGCAGTGCTTTCCATGGAAGGACAGAACAGGTCACATTGTGCAACTGCACTGGACACTCAGGCCTCTGTCCCTGTCCCACACCCCACATCACAACCCAGAGCCCTCGGAGCTCAGGGAACAGGTGTACACATATCAGTGGGGTCCACGCCAGTGGGAGGAACTGCTTCCCTGCACCCAGGTTGACTGACACATCTGGCAGCAGCTGGAAGCCACAAAGCCCCATGTAGGGACAAGGGACCAGGCATGAGGAAGGTGGGAAATGCTGGGTACTGGATGAAGGTGCTCAGGCTGGAGGTCTGGGCTAGAGAGCTGCGGTGGGCAGAGGGGCAGATGATGGGGAGGAGGAGGTAGGATGATGGCATGGGTTTCGTCCCTTCCCATCCTATGAACCGAAAAGGCCACCACTGCTCTTACACCTGTGTGAAGAGCAGAGCCCAGGTAATAACAGAAGAACAACAGATGTTGCACCTGCATGAGGGCTCCCAAACGGCGCCAGACGAGCTGGAATTCACATCTGAGCCGCAACAGCAAAGCTCTTCCCACAGACAGTGGTGGGAAGCAGGGATCAAAACACCACTTCCACAAACACGCTCACCAGCACTCCACACACCGCATTTTCCACGGACCATCCTCATCACTACAACACAGTCAAGCCAAACATGTCCTCTCCAAGACCTCACCATCCCTCAAAAAGGAGGCACAGCTATTTCAAAAGGAACTACGGGGGTACCAGAGGCAGCCATCAATCTGTGCCCCCCACCCTCACCTCCTGCCACCTCCCAGCCGCAGTCAGGAGGCAGAAAAGGCAGAAACCTCACTGGAGGAAAACAGCAGCAGCAGCAACCGTCCCCCTCGGTCGAGTTTTAAATGGCTCTCAGATCCCTTCAAACAAATCTAAATGCACCGATCCTATTGTGTGCATAAATCTTTGCACCGGGGCCTGCACGCCTCCACACTATTGATAAAGAGAAACGAGTCTTAAATATTTAATGAGCGAATAAACCCGTTAAGAGGATATGATTAACTGCACGCCACGGCTCTGCATTTAAGGTGTCCCTGCTGTACCTTTAGAGGGGTTTTATTTTTAAGGGAAATCGGCAGCAGCAGCTGGTGGAAGCGAGCAGCCGGGCTGCGCGGGTGCCGCACGAACGGGAACGCCGGCACAACGCTCCACTTCGGAGGCATAAATATGCCACGGGAGCCCAGGCTGTTCAGGGGGGCTGGGGGGGCCGTATTGACTCAGCCTGATGGCAGGGGGGGCAGAAAGCAGAGCCAAGGAGGTTTGAGGTTTTAGGTGAGGTGGCAGGAGCCAGGCTGTCGGTTAGAGAAGACACGTGAACTCTGCACCTTTCCGTCTCGCCTGGCAGCGAGGGGGCTGCTGGGGGGATCAGGAGACCTTGGAGCTATTTCCAGCTGAACCACGGAGCTGGAGGGTGACCTTGGGCAAGCCACTTACGGTCACCCTCTGCCTGGAGTCGAGCTCTGTGCAAGGCAACTGGAGTCTTGCCTGCTGAGGGTGAGGATCAAGGCAGCGTGGGGAAGGTTGAACCTTCCTTTTCTCCACCTCCACCGAGCTGGCAGCAGCCTCAGCACGGGGCTGGAGCACTGAGGGCCAGGGTACAACACACCAGCCAGCCCACAGGATGTTTCTCAGGCACACAGAGAGCAGCTGATGGAAGATTTTATGAAACCAAATGCTATAAATGTCCCCTTGCTATGTGACTTTTTGTGTTTCTAAATTATTTTGATCATTATTTTTACCAGAGTGAGGTGAATAATACACAACAAACCACCATGAATCATCACTCCAGTTTTTAGATATGTTAAATTTAGCTGTTTTGGTGCCACCTTTTTGTTTATATTCTCCAAGTGTTTCTTGCCAACAAGTTACCGGCAGAGATTTTTGGCCAGGAAGATGAAGGAAAAAAAAAAAGAAGTCAGACAGACTGTTAATTTCTGTTAATTTTAAGCATCAACTAAAGATATTGGAAGAAAGTGAATTTCAAATTCTTAATTGCAACAGTTTCCTTCCCCAGACCTCAAGTCTAAAAATTAAGCCTGCCCAATCGGGAAGCCAAAACCTATCATGTGATGTAAGATCCCAATTAAAACGACTCTCATTCTCGAGACCGAGTATTCACAAAAGAGCAAAGACTGCGAATTATTTGCAGAAATTATCTGGAGAACAATTTTGAATAATGAATACGATGGGGGAAATCGCAGTCACTTGGAATACTTAATGCAACTACAAAAAAATCACCAACAATTTGCGAACAGAAAAGAGGTGAAACGAGTGGAATAGATCATTTAGCACAATCCTGCCACCACCAGTGACTATTCCAAATGTGCAAGGCCCCTGCCTGGCAGTAAATGCTGCAGGAATTAGCGATAGCGACTGATGGACAGATGGAAGTCATGCTTGGAGATACACCTAATCAAAGAGGCTGTGCCACCACGGCCAAGTAGGGGACCCACACGCCCGTGACCTAGTAAAATCAGGGTGAAATAACTCGGGAAACAGGATGTTCAAAGCAACCCCGGGCAGGAGGAAGGGATGCTCCGGGTGACGCAGCCGAGCGGAGAGCAGCTGGAGAGGAAGAGGCGCGGAGCCCTGACACACGCTGGCCAAATCCCAAGAGGCACAAGCACAGAGGAACATCAAGGACGAGCTTCTGTGTGATTGCGGCTGGTGGAAGGGGCGGGAGATGCCCAGGGAGAGGAGAGGTTCCAGGTAGGTCTGGATCAAACAGGGGTGGATGCTGCATCAGCAAACGCTGGCTCTGCCATAGGAAATATCGTCCCAATAGCCAGGGACTGTGAATATCCAGGTATCCCCAGAGTCTGAAGCTGAGAGATGGGGCTCCAGCAGAACCCACTCTGCCTCTGCCACCTCCCTTCAAGTGCTGGGCTGAGCCAAACTGGCCTCATGCTGAGAGCTGCTCCCATCGCCACGATCAGAGCATGCAGGACCAGGAATCTGCTAAAACCTGAATGGTCTTTGTTAGATTTACTTTATCACAGCACAAGCTTTGCATTTCACCTACCAGCACTGAGCATGGAGGCCAAAACCTCACCACTGCCTGCAGGGTGCAGCTGGGAGGAAGGATCTGAAGGGAGAAGGCAGGGAGAATTGGGGGGGCAGGAGCAGGTAAAGGAGAAAAGGTGCTGGAGGACCTTGGGGGACCACAGAAGGGCATGGAGGAGATGGGGACCTTGTGGGGCCAGGCAAAGTCTGCAAGCACCACTCAGGTGGGGAGATGCTGAGTCCTTCTCTGCCTGAATAGAGTGAGAAAGAACAGCAAAGGTCTGGTAGAGATGGAGCTTTTTCACATCCCAGCCTGGTCAGCTGACATTTATCAGGGTAACAAAAGGATACAGCCTGATCACAAGACAGGCTGACAGCGCATCTTCCCCTTCTGGGGAGAAAAGTCAAGTGCCAAACTTGTAAAAAGTAGTCCAGTCATCTTTCGTATCTTCTCCTTGCTAGAGCTTGACGCGTGCAGTGATACTTCCTCTCCTCCTTTGAAATGAAAGAGGAAAGAAAAATGCAGAAAACTCTGCATTTTAGGTGCAGGAATTAAAAATAAATCAAATTCTTACAATGTTTCAGGTCAAATATTCCCCAAAGCTTCTGTTATGGCAATCTAAGAAAACAGAGGCTGGATCTCTTAAATTCCCTTGAATTCAGGATGTTTCTATCAATCTGTACCAGCATTTCAACAAGCCTGCCTGAGGATGCTCAGGAAAGCCTGGTTGTTATATGCCTGGACTGCGGCAACCAGAGAACCGCTCAGGAACTGAGAGACTCATTATTTGTTATTAACTCACCTGGAATCTCTGATTTCTTACATGTTATTTTGCTACTTGGCCGCAGAGTGAAACAGCTCCTCAAAAAATAGAAAAAGGAAAAAATGAACCACCCACCAGTGCAGGATCATCCTTCCAGTGGATTCTAGTAGGTCACCAGCAACTGCATCACAAGAGTGTCCTGGGGGCTTCAGTGTTTGCTTCTTGTGCCCCTTTATTTACTGTTGATTCCCTCTGTGGCAGCACTACCAGCCCCTGCAGAGATTGCCCTGTTCCAGCCTCTGCTTTTCCAGGTTCAGGCACTGGGTATTTATTGCATTTGGCTGTTTTCAGAGCGTGGGTGTTTGCTTCACATGTCCCCACAGAGCAGAGTCCCCTCGGAAAACTGTTCCAGGCAGGAAACTGCTGCTGCTCCTGGTCAGGGAATCGCATGGGGAAAATCAGTTTCTTTCTCAAAAAATCCTCCAAGTGAGGAGTTTGTTCCAGAGAGATGGAGAACTGAGATTCCCATGGGCTCTGCTCCTGCCTGTCTGATGGATTCCCCCCAGCACCAGTTTGGCTGGTACTGTGGTTGCTGTAATGAATTTTTAGGGATAACGATTTGTTGGGATAATGACTTCAGGTGCACAGGGCACTTTTATGCCCCAGCTCTCCTACAGCATCTGCTTGTTATCTTGCTAACCTTGCAGACAGGGAAACTGAGGCACAGGGCTGGCTCTGGAGAGGGACAAGGCTCCAGCAGCATCTCCAGTTGCAGCACTCGGGTGCTCCATGGATGCTGGGATATCAGCATCATCCATGACCTGCCTGAACTTCCCAAGGTCCCCAGACAAGGCATCTCCTGTGTCCCCTCTGTCCCCAGCTCTGCTGCCATGAGCTGCTGGCCCTGGTCCCTCTCCTGAGCATCACTTTCTGTCTCTGGCACTCAAAGAGCTCCTCTCCCAACAGCTGGGCTCTGCCCTGGTGATCTCAGGGTGCCACCTTTGCCTGCACCATCCCCAGGAGGGCATCACAGCAGGGCTGGTGCATCTCCACCGTGGCTGGGGACAGCAGGGAGGACAATGACATTTGCTGCAGGAGCCTGACATTGAACCCAGCCAGTCAGAACGGCGGGTGTTTTGCTGGCAAGGGTAGAGGCTCTGCTCTGACACCGTCAGCGAGGGGACAGGAGAGGGAGGGGAAAGGAAAAAAGCCGAAGCAGCAGCCAGACAGCTGCCTCTTCCTCCTCCTCCTTTTGTGCAGAAATGTGGTTTTGTTTGTCAGTCAAACAGATTGTTTTCTCCTTCTTTGCAGGCCAATTGTTTCTGCTCCTGCAAGATAAGGGATTGAAAAGGGCTATATTTTTATGGCACTGAATCTAGGTCCTCCGAATTGGAGGGGAGACATCAAGTGGGAGAGGGATGCCTGTTCAAACCAACACTCCTCTCCCCAGCTCCACTCTCCAATCCCATTTCCACCCCCATTTTCCTTTTTTCTCCTTCCTTCTCCCGCCTGGAGCTGCCTCTCGGCCCTCTCACTATTTAATCTCCGTCTCTCCAGTGGACTCAGGAGGTTTACACAGCTTCATCCTCTTTGCACCATCTGCTGAAAAGAATCCGCCTTTCCCCTGCTGCTCCGTCCATCGGCTCCTCCTGCCACCCTCCCCCCAAAAATGGGGAGAGCAGAGCCGGTGCCACCGCATGTGACGTCGAGAAGAACAAAACCCAGGAGGGGGTTTCCTTTCCTGCAAAGGATTTGCCCAGAAAGCACCTTGGAGAGCCAGACCCCAGAGTGTGGCAGGAGCAGGATGCAGAGACGAGGGAGGAAAATGGTCAATAAGAGCAAGCCCAGGCCAGGGTAAGGCAGCATGATCCTCTCCTGGCTTCTACAGTGGGTTCAAGGAGCCTGTGTCCAGTCTTCCTCTTCTTTCTTGTTGAACTTCCCAAATCCACAGTCCAGATGGGATGCCGTGACTCACAGCGATGGAAACGCTGGAGCAATGACCTCTGAATGACCGCCAGCATCCCCAAGCCAAAGGACCTGGAGAAGGTCCTTGCTCCAGGGACTATCGGCTGGAGGCATCCTCAACCTCGCTGTATCCCAAGCACAAGTCCTTTGCTCCCATGCGCTGATCACATCGCACACCGAGGACCAGAGGGAGGATTTGCCTCCCCTCCTTGGGGGATGAGAGCCTGGAAGGGGGCAGCGTGGTTCATATCCAACTCATAAGCCTCTCAGAGCTCAGGCTTGAGGACTGAGATTCACTCAATTAATTTTGCTTTGGCAAAAAGTCCATTTTTATTGCTATTTCATGCCTTCAGTATAGATTTTCCCTGCTCGTCTCAAAGGGATAATAAAACCCGACTCGTTCTTTTTATAAAAGTCTCACACTCCCTCTCTCACCAGGCTCTGTGTTCCCCAGCTAGAGATGTAAATTTAAAGGGGAAATGCTGTCATTTAAAACAAAACAAAACCAAAAAAAGCAACTCAGAAAGCCCAGCTTTGAGCATATTCCAGCTCTCGAAACTAGGCCGTGCAACCAAAGCAAAAACCAAGCTGCCACCTTCCCGTGGTGAAGCGGCATTCCCGCAGCGATCCCAACCTCCCACAGGGGAATCAGGGGTGACTGCCAGCCCCAGGAAGCCACTCTCCATCTTGCAGGGCTGGTGGTGGCCCTCTGCTTGCTGGGATGTGTAGTTTTCACCAGCTGGGTGCTGGTGGGCGCAGGTGGTGATCGCTGCTCGGAGCCAGCTCCTTGTGCTCGGATGTGATGCTGGAACCCGAGCACCTGCACCTGCCTCCCACCTCCTCCTCCTCCTCCTCCACACCAGGTGAAAGCTTCGCTGCTGCCGGCCTCAAGCAGCTGGACCAGTCCTCCTGGGGGAAATCCCGAATCCACGCAATTCCAAGCAGGTGGATTTTCAGCGTGTTTTCGAGCAGGCAATGGGGCAGGATGGGGGCAGGACAATACACGGTCTGCCTGCTCCACCCCAGCTGGGATGCATCCTGCCTGCTCTTCAGAAGGACTGTAGCTGTGGACTATCCCTCTGAGAGGTGAAAAAGGGAAAGGGAAACTGCCTTTCCTCTGCCTCATGCCCTGCTGCCATGACCTTCTGCAGGGGGATAGGATGCGAGCAGCGGAAGCCAAGTGGAAGTCTTGTCATCAGTGAGTGGCAGCAATCGCCTGGAGACAGGGTGGGGTCCCCAGCACCATCAGGATTTAAGAGCAGGTTAGACCCAGGTGCACGCCTGGCACAGCTGATGCAGCCCGCTAGGACAGACTCAAGACGGTGCCTCCTGCCTTGGCCGTGTGTCTGATTTGGTGACGTGCATAAATCCACCATCACTGGGACTCTCCTGCCTCGGCAGGAACCAGGAGCAAATCCAAAACAGAGCGAATCCAAAGCAGAGCGAAGCCGCGCGAGGCAAGAGAAGACACACAGGTGCCTGCACTGTGCCAACCCGGCACAGGACCAGGCCAGGCCAAGAGGTGACAGCCAAACCCTTCATATCCAAATGTTTCTCCTTCTCCCCATCCTGTACCCTTTTCCTGCATCCCCCTGCCAGGCTGCCTGCATGCCCTGGCTGCAAGGAACTTGGGGCCCTGCCTGCATCTGGCAGGGCAGGCAGCACCCACGGCGAGAGGAAATGCACAGCTCGCTCTGCTCCTGCAGGTGTGCCTCCAGAAGACAGAAGTTGTAGGGCGGCTAACAAGGACGGGCAGGAGAGGAAAGACAAGGAAACCCCAGGGTGATATCACACTCCCTGGCTAACTGATGGTCCAGCACCTCCAGGCTCACCTCCGGTGCCCCCAGTGAGGCTGTGGCACAGCTCCATCAGTTAAACCAAAGTTGTGCCACTTCCTCTGATGGCAGAACAAACGGTCCTTCCCCGCCGTGAGCTGCCAAGCCTGAGGGATGCTACAGAAAAGAATTCTGCACCTCCCTCATTTCAGGGGAAAATCAGTTGGGAGTCCCTAGATTTTCCTGCAGAGCCCTCACAGGACTCGACCCTCCAGGCTGGAAAATCCTTAGTGTGCTCTGACAACCTCTGCAGCTCAGGCAGACGCAAGAGATGATTAAGACTGGCTGAAATCTCCCAGGACTCTGACATCTGAGAGGCCCCATGCAAGGCAGAGAACCACCCCGGGCTGCTCTTTGCAACCTGCAACTCCCCTCACCTTAGCACGGAGCTGAAGGGAGACCAGGGACCCAGCAGGGCCAGGAACCAGGTCACTGCTGCTGGTTTCCAGGCAGCAAAGGTTTGGAAGAGCAGAGGATCATTTAGCAGAGCGACAGTGAAGGTTCAGAGCAGAGCCTTCAAATTACACGCTACAGAGCACTTTTCCTGCCTAAAAGGTCTCTGAAATGACTGTGGCGGCTCTGAAACGAAGCACTCTGTATGCAATTGTTCCCTGGGGCTTGCAGCGGAGACAGAGCCCGGAGAGGAGAGGTGGGTCTGCGGTCCCTGGCACGGGCAGCTCCTCATCAGATGAGGATACACACTTCTTCTGGGCTCCACAGCACAGCAGTGCCGCTTCCCTAAATCTCCCTGGTGGTTTCTACCAGCTGAGGTATTTTTAAAATTTTTTTTGTCTTTTTTATTTCTCACTTCCTGCCTTGAACTTCACACAGCTCCCAGCCTGAGCTGCAGAGCTGCTGCTCAGGGTGTGGGTGCCCCCAGCCCCGTGCACAGACCCACACTGAACCCCTCACCATCATCGCTCTCACCGCGCCTCGAGGCACACCTCAATCCCGTGGGGAAAGGGGAGGGAAGAGCACTCAGGGGGAACATGTCCTTTTCTCCATCTCACTTGGCTTCTTCCCATCTTTCTCCACTCCATTCCCCAGCAGCTCGAGGTCCATTTTCATCAGGCAGTGACAGTCACCAGGAGACGCAGTCTCAGCACTGGCAGGCACCACGCACAGCCAACCTGCGCCTCACCCGCCGCGGGTCCCCCCACCCTCTGTCACCAGCACACAGGTGACAGCACCCACATCCGCACAGCCACCACAGCACTGCTCACCCACCTGGGGCACACACACTGCCACCCTGGGAAAGGCAGCTGTGGGGTAGGAGCACTCCACAAAGTCCCAGCACTCAGCAGGGAACCATTTCTGCACCATCAAGGAGGCTCCGGCAATGCCCAGGAGCTGGGGCAGCTGGAGCTGAGTTGGGAGAGACCTCAGAAGGTGCTGGCAATGCCCTCCCTCGGCTGGCACAGGGCCCTAGGAGCACTCTCCCATGCAAAACCCCAACTGTTGGGTTTGTTCCTCCACACCATCACTTTGGGAGGTCACCTGAGGGCAGCCAACACGGGCACTGCTGGCAGCCAAGGGGAAAGCGGGCAGGGATCGGTGGCCACAAGAGCTTTCAGCAAGCCAAAATCTGCTCACATCTAAGGGATGGCATCATTCTCTATCAAAGGCAGTGGGGAACAAACATGCACCCCAACAGCATCCCACTCTGACGTCAGTGAGAACCTCCAGCAGGTCTGCAACGTCAGCCACAACGCTTCCACCGGCCGAAGAGCCCTCGGGATGCCGACCCCTGGGCAGCTCAGCACCTCCATTGGGATCCCACCACCATGCCCAAGGTGCTGCTCCAGCTGCACATTTCCAGGGAGAGTGGGAATGGGGACACACACACACACACACACACACACACACAGAGGAATTTAAATGGAATTTCACAGCTGCAGCAAAAGGGCACAGGAGGGGCTCAGGGCTATCTATCTAAGATGCACCGTGTCCCCGCTCGGCATTTCGGCACCGCCGGCCGGGAGCACCGCGGCCCCCCGCACCCGCGGGACCGGGGGGGCCGGGGAGCCCCTCCGTGACGTCACCGAGCCGGGGACAGGCTCGCGTTTTGGGGGGATCGAGGAGGTTTTGGGGG
>VZTH01016315.1:0-22159 GCA_013397815.1 Aleadryas rufinucha | reverse complement strand
GGGGCAGCGGGGCGAGCGCTGGGCACGGCACAGGGGGCACCGCGGGCAGCGGGGCGGGCGCTGGGCACGGCACACCGGGCACCGGGGGCAGCGGGGCGAGCGCTGGGCATGGCAGAGCGGGCACCGGGACATGGCACACTGGGCACCGGGGCACGGCACAACAGGCACCGGGCACCGGGGCAGGCACTGGGCATGGCACACTGGGAGCCGGGGCACGGCACACGGATACCGTGGCAGGCGCTGGGCACGACACACCGAGCACCGGGGTGCTCCGCACAGGGCAGAGGGTGCTGGGTGCCGGCAGCAGGAACCGGATGGCAGCTCCGGGGCAGCGTGGGCTGGGCACTGGGGTGGCATTGGTTTTCGGTACCGGGCACTCTGATGGGTGCTGGCACTGGGAACCGG
This sequence comes from Aleadryas rufinucha, assembly GCA_013397815.1. Taxonomy (NCBI): domain Eukaryota; kingdom Metazoa; phylum Chordata; class Aves; order Passeriformes; genus Aleadryas; species Aleadryas rufinucha. The sequence continues at coordinate 21,754 of VZTH01016315.1, read as the reverse complement.
GGACCGTTCACGGGAGAATGACACCAGTGCTGGGTGCAGGGAATCCCCCGGGTAGCACCTGCCAGGTGCTGGTGCTGGGCACTGGAGGGTAACACCGATGCTGGGTGCAGGGCATCCCACTGGGCAGCAGCCACCGGGTGCTGGCACTGGGCAGGATGAGGTCCCTGCAGACACACACTGGACCCTGGGTCAGGGCTCAGGTCCGGGTTTGTAGCTGGGGCTGTCTCTGGGCTTGAATCCACATTTGGATCAGAACTGCACCACGTGTGGGTCTGCACTTGGGTCTGTGTCTGGATTTAGATCAGGATTTGGAACTGGATTCTGATCCACGTCTGGATTTGCATTTGGAGCTGAATTTGGATCCACATCTGGACTTGCCTTTGGAGCTGGATTCAGATCCTCATCTGGATCGGAGTCTGGGACACACATCTTTCACAAAGGATGGATGTAGCTTTTCCACCCCCTGCCCTCCAAGCATTCCATGGGTGCACAGAACACCGTCACCCCACGAGGTGTTCATCACTACCCGCTTACCCTGCCCTGGGCAGCCTGGGGACCTTCAGGGGGAAGCTGGGGTCTGCAGCAGTGTGACAGGAGCCCTGGCCAGGGAGCAGAGGGGAGGGACGAAATGGCAGCAGTCCCGCTGGCCCTGGCTGTGCTCAGCGGTGCGTCTGGGGCTGAACGTGCTCCAAGGAGGAGCCGAGGTCAGGGAGGGGGATGAGTGCAGGAAACATATTAAGTGAGGAAAATTGGCTGCAGCCAGCAGCGCTGCCTGATGTTTGCCTGGGATTTTCCTCTCCATCAGGTATCCGGTGTAAGCCCTCACTGCTGGGTGGTGGCAGCTGGTTATTCATGAGCATCTTGGATGTGCCACCGGCCACCAGCACCTGCTGTGCACCAAGAGAGGTGGCACCCAGGACCCCTCTGTACTTGTATCCCCAGTGCTGACACCCAGCTTTGGCCAAGGCGACGTGTGCAGATATTTTAAGAGGAAGATTCTGTGCTCTCACAGCTTGACTGCTAATTTATAATCCTGTTTTCCTATTAAAATAAAAGCCTCTCTCTTATTCCCGAACGTGAGAGCCAAAGCGGAGCTCTGAGGAAGTGCCCTGTTTGCAGAACACACTGAAACACACAAAGGAAACGAGGCAAAACCAGCGTTTTGCACGTTTTTGAGCCTCATTCTAGCTGGGACTTGGAACAGCAGAAGGGAAATCTTTTCCAGCAGGATGTGCACAGCGGGGGTGTGTGTGGAGCTGCTGGTGTCCCTTTGGAGCAGGGCCACCTGCCTGCTGAGGGACAGCAGCCGCTGCGGGTCCCTGTTTGTCCCCGAGGGGTGGCAGGTCCCTTGGGGATCCCAGGGATGAGAGATGGAGCAGCACGTCCCCCGTGGGGCCGGCCAGGCGGGGATGGCAGCCGATGGCAGGAAATACCTGCTGCTCCGCCGCTTCCCGGCCAAAGCGAACAAGAGGGAGAGTGTTTGGAGGGCGGCTGCGGCCGCGTGTGGCAGGAGGGGCCTCCGAGGGACACACAGGCCATTGTTCCTCGAGGATGTGGGGCGGAAATTTGGATGGACCCGTTGCGTGCCACGCTCCCAGCATTGCCGGGACTGATCCTAGACTGAGTGGGACCCAGGATCTGCTGAAGTGGATAAGGGTGGGAATTGATTAAACACTGTGTCTGGTGGAGGGGTCACTGATTATGGTGGTGGGACAGCCCCAGTGGAACAACCCCCCTGAGAGGGCTTTCCTGCTCCTTGCAGCTGGAGTATGGCACATGCCCAGGGACTTTCAGCCTTTCCAGAGCTCTTACTGGTATTTGCTGTGGCCCTGCAGTAGCTCTGCTGCCTGCCTGTTCCACCCGCACCCCACCAGCCTTGCAGCAACCTGGAAAGACATTTAATACAGGCTGGGTTTGATCTGCACTTTGACATTCCTTCAAGTGTTCCCTGGTGTTTTCCTGTCGCCTGCACAGCGCCTTTTCCCACCAACGCTCCTACATTGCTGAAAAAAGGAAGAAAAAGGCTTGCAGAGTGTGCCCAGCCTTGCAAATCCCTAATTACCCACCGCACATCCTGGCAAACGGGCTTCCCTTTGAGCAGCCTTGCTGTCAGCAGGGAAGGGGTGCAGGCTCTCCCCAGTGTGCTGATGATGCTGGTCCTCCCATTGCCCTTGCAGAGAGAGCAGAGGGGTTTGTCTGGCTGCTCCCACCCGGCTCTGCTCTCCTTCCCCCAGCACCCATCTCCGTGCCGGCTTCCAGATCTGAAGAGGTTTTTAAGGAGGGAGGCTGGAAAAAGGGGGAGAGAAGAGAATGTGCTGCTCTCCTTCCACGCTTCGCCCTTTCTCAGGAACTGGCCAGATTGTTTCCATTAGGAAAAGCTGAGGATCCAAGTATTTGTCAATGACCAGGAGAAGATTTGCTGATGGAAGCTGCCGTTCCCTAGAATAATGTTGAGCGAGGTGCTTGGCGTGGACCCATCCTTTTATGGTAAAATTAGGGCTAAACGCTGTGGGGATTTGCATTTGAAGTTGATTGATACGTGGCATTAGTGCACGCGTAGATAATTTTGTATTTTGAGATCGCTGAGCAAGGAATAATTTTTATTTTGGGTCAAAGATAAGGGCATTGTGTTGAGATGAAATATGAAGGGGTGCTGATCTGTGTCACGGACACTGCGTTTCTCTTGGCTGGGTAAGGGGATGGCAGACCTGCATTACCCATTCCTGCCCTTGCTTTTAAGTGCTTTGGGTCTGTGCCCGATGCAAGGAGCGATCCCCTGCTGTCACTTAATGCCAGGACACGGTTCCAACTTTACAAGCTTTGGAGTTTCCCATTATTAAAAAAAAACAAAACAAAAAAAACACCCCTCTGTTTTATTTTATTTACTTATTTTAGTAGCTGAAGGCTCTGCCACTGAGAAACATTAATTAAATGGAGCAGTGTGGCTTGATCATTACGGGAAAGGTGTGGGGAGAGCGTTGCCAAGCTGGCAGTGCCTTCCAAACCCCCCTCTGGCAACCTGGACTGATGCTGTCAGCAGCACCTCGGCCCTCCCAGCTGCTCAGTACCAGTCCCTGTCCTTGCACTTGCTCTTGCAGCACATCCCAGGCCAGGTGGCACGGCTGGTGTCACACCAGGACGTGCAGCTGTTCCCTTGGCAGTAAGGACAAAGGTTCAGCCCTCTTGGGGACTTGAGAGTGGAGGAGAGGGGCTTCCCTTTGGGTTCCCAATCCACAAGGGCCAAAGAGGTGGTGGCTGCTTTGGTAAATGCATTGGCACAGAGCAACTCCAGACATGAGAGGTCGTCCCTCACTCCCTCCCTCTCTCTATCCATTCATGGAATCACTGAATCCCAGAATGATTCGGGTTGGAAGGCACCTTAAAGCCCATCCCGTTCCACCCCCTGCCATGGGCAGGGACACCTTCCACTATCCCAGGTTCCTCCAAGCCCTGTCCAACGTGGCCTTGGACACTTCCAGCGACAGGGCAGCCACAGCTTCTCTGGGCACCCTGTGCCAGGGCCTCCTCACCCTCACAGGGAGGAATTCCTTCCCAATATCCCATCCAACCCTGCTCTCTGGCAGTGGGAAGCCATTCCCCCTTGTCCTGTCACTCTATGCCCTTGTCCAAAGTCTCTCTCCAGTATATCCATCCATCCATCCATCCATCCATCCATCCATCCATCCATCCATCCATCCCATCTATGGCTCCCTTGCTCCTTCTATCCATTCCTCCAGCTCCCAGCAGGAGCACATGGCAGGGGCAAGTGGCAGGAACAATGCAGTTCATGGGGTAAAGGGAGCTCTAAGGAGAGGGAACTGCAGACATTAATTAGGCAGTCAGTGAGATCCTCAGGTGCTGATAACTCAGCAGAAGCACCGGGCCATTTGCATGCAGGAGATGACAAACAATCATGTCCCAGAGATAAGAAATGATCCCCCCCTGTGTCCCTCCTTGCCCCTTTGGTCAGGTCCCAGGGCCACCACAGCTGGCAGAGCAGGGTGACAAACCCCCTCCTCCTCCACCAAAGCAGGTGGAAGGAGATAAAAAGAAAGGCGAAGGAGGAGGGAGCAGAGCTGAGGAGTAAAATCAGCTGCACTACAAAACGCCCCGAGCAGTCACTTGTGCTTGAGGCCATCCCTGCTGTGTGGCCGAGTGGCTTTTTCCAGGCCTGGCAGGAGAAGCCTGGAGGGGTGGGAAAGGGGATGGGGTGAGGGAAGGAGGAAGACAGCCCCAGTTCAAGCCTCAATAGGTTTCAGAGGCATTTTGGGGATGAAAGCTGCCCTGGGGCCCCTCCCAGCGAGCAGCATTGCTCTGGGTACGCTGCGAGCATCGCGTTTGGCTGGCTGGCGGCTTCCTTGGTGTGCTGAAAATGGTATTAAAAAAAAAAAAGGAAAAAAAATAATAATAAAAAAAGCAAAACCTACAACAACAAAAAATATAGCACCAGCCCCCCTCTGCCCCCCCGTCTCCACCACCCAACAACAACCAAGAAAGGCAAAATCTTTCACAAGCCCGGAAGATGTCACCATAGAAACAGAAATCAGACCCACTCCACGGATCCTGCCGCCTGGGAAGGTGATAAAATGTTTTCTATCGATTGCTGTCGGGAAAGTCACTGCTGATAAGCCATCCGAGGAGAAATGGAGCGGGGACGCGGGGACGTGGGAGCTCTTCAAATGAGGCTCCAGATGGTCCCTCGGCTGCCCCTGTGCAGTGGTCGGGGACCGAGGGACTGAGGGCTGGCCAGGGGCGGCTGCTCTGCCCCAGGCTGGTGCCAGTGTGTGCCCAGAGAGGTGTGAGTGTGCCATGCCCTTGGCGTGGCGATGTGTGCGTGCCCTGGCTGCTGCAAGCACCGAGTGGAAAGCTCAGTGTCTGCTCTCCCGCTCGCTTCTGCAGCACAGCAGCTGTTCCTGGCTTTAAGCTGAAAGAGAGGAGGTTTAGATTGGATATTAACAAGGAATTCTTCCCTGAGAGGGTGGTGAGGCACTGGCAGATGCCCAGAGAAGCTGTGGATGCCGCATCCCTGGAAGTGTTCGAAGCCAGGTTGGATGAGGCTGGGAGCAACCTGGGATAGTGGAAGGTGTCCCTGCCCATGGCAGGGGGTGGAATGAGATGAGATTTAGGGTCCCTTCTAACCCAAAGCATTCTGTGATTCTATGAAAAACATGCCATGTCAGGACAGATGAACCTTCCCCCAACTCCCCATGTGGCATCACCACTGTTTCACCTCCTCTTGCCTCGCCTTGCTGGGTATCACTGTGATAATCCTCGTGGTGCTTTCCAGCTTTCTGCCCTCCCAGAATCCGGATTCCCAGTCCCCATTTGCACGCCGGTGGCTGCTCTGCAGCTGGGAGCATCCCTGTGGCTGCGGCGCCGGCTGGGAGGTGTGGGATCTTCCTGGCGGCTCTTCCCAGGGCTCCGCACAGCGCCGGGGCCTGGCTCGAGCGCCCTTTGAAGATATGGAAAATCCTATTATCTGCTCATTCTTCTCACAGTGTGAAGCCTCAGAGCATTCAGCAGCAGTTGAGTGTGGTCTGCTGCCTGCAGCCCGGCGCTGCCTCCGCTCCCACCCACGCGGGAAGCTCTGGGTCACCAGGGATGGGCATCACATTCCCATCCCCTGATCCATGCATTTCCCATCCCCTGATCCATGCCAGAGCTCGGGGATACAGCTGTCCCCACGATACCCTGTGCAGCTTCCAGCAGTGGGGTGCAGAGGACATGCAGGGAAGCAGCGTGGGGGGCTGTGTGCTGATCCCCTGCTCCGCGGGGAGCCGAGGCTGCTGCTCCAGCCTGCAAATCCTCACGTCATTAAGGCCGGGAAGGTGTAACCCATCTCACATCCTCCATCCCCGAGGCAGCTTTGCTGCCAGTAATTGGCAGCAATAAAAGAGGCGGTTAATCCAGGGCAGCGTGGGATGCAGGCAGAGGGATGTCTGCGGTGAAAGGCACCCTGGCAAGGAGGAGCTGAGGAAGAATACGCTCCTGGGCACAATTTGCAGCCCTGGAGAGCTGGTTGGATGCCACGGGGAGCATTTGCTGGGGATTTTGTTAATGATGTAGGCGCAGCCTTCCCAGCTTGGCCTGTGCTAAAGCCCTGGCTCGCGCAAGCTGAGGCTCTTTGGCTTAAACTTAGACCAGCTGCTTTCCACTGGCTGGTGGATTTTTGTCTTGTTACTGGGTGGTTCCATGTGGGAGATGAACAAAGGAGCAGTTAGTGGGTGATTTCACCTTAGGGGCTTTTTTTTGGAGGAGAAGGGAAGGGTTAAACCATGCCTTGTTACTGAGTTATTTTAGGATGGTAGCACCGCTGAAGGGACTGCAAGAGGATTTGTCTGCACATGGGAAGATGGAATTTAATCAATATTGACAAGAGCCATTCACCAAAACAGGCTCATACGCTAATGAAAGCCAGACCTGGTGTGTCCCTGGGGAAGGACAGCTTTGGGAAAGAGGGGAAGGAGGCACTGGGAAAGACACAGCTCCCACTCCCATGCTCCTGGTTCTTATGAAACCAGGCTGCATTTGGGATTGATTTTCCCAGCACAGAAAGACTTTGGCTCATTTGCCTTGCAGCTGCAGGACGCCCAGGACCAGCCCCTGTGGCTGCAAAGCAACGTTCCCATCCCTGCCCAGGGATCTGGGTCCATGTCACCCCCCAAGCATCAGTGTCCCAGAGGCAGGCAGAGGCTGGGGTGTGCGTGGCGGCAGCAGAGCCAGTCCCACACAGACGGCTCGGGATGCAATGGGGCAGGGTGGGGGTGCAGGGTTTTGCCCTCCAGCTCGGATCACAGCCAGGAAGCAAAGTCTCCTTCCATGAGTGGAGGTGATTCCATCCGAGCTGTGAAATCTGTTGGGTTTTCTGGTACCTGTTAAACTCGAACACCCACCGAGGCAGTGGGAGAAGACTGGTTTTGTCAGACTCTTGTGTTTTCCTGCACTTAAAAGCAGGAAACAGCCAAGACACCTCTGTGACCAGCCCCTCCCAGCAATGTACCAAACGGAGAAGAAACCTAATTTCTGTGGTTGGCAGCTGGTATTTCCTGTCACTGCCAGCTCTGTATCCTGGAGCCGAGCTGAGCTCGTTATCCCACAGTGGACAAAAAGTTCTGCCATTTCCCCCCCCTGCACATCCCCAGATTCCTGGAAAGCCATGGAAGACAGCAATCCGGGCGTCATCCTGCTCCATCCCAGCATCCGTGTGGAGCAGCAACCGGTCTCTGCTGTGTGGAGGACTCGACTTAATTTGCTGGGCACTTTTTTTTCCCCTCTAAAAGGCAGCACTGTATCCCCCAGCCTTCTGGTGCAGCCGCGGGGCTGTTCCCGGAGCGTGGGGGCTGAGCGGGATGCAATCGGAAAAAAGGAAGATTTTGATCCCCCGCCAAGCCCGCACAATCCCATCCAAGTTCACACTGGCAGATAATGAGCTTTAATGAGCAGGCCACACTAATTGGTAAGTGATCCCAGAACCGTCTGTGGCAGAGGCGAGGGAAGAGCAGTGGCAGCTCAGGGTGAGGAGGGGGCTGAGGCTGAGCAGTCCCTGGTGCTCTGGGGGGCAGGGGCTGCCAGGGATGGGGCTGCTGGCAGTGAGGGTCTGCTTGTCCCCACGGGGAACTTCCCCCTGGGCTGCAAGCAGGACTGTGAGAGGGATTGCAGGATCTGTTCCTGGGTGCCCATCTGTGTCCTGGGATGCAGCAGCATGGCCAGCAGGTCAAGCAGAGGGATTCTCCCCCTCTGCTCTGCTCAGGTGAGACTCCACCTGTGGTGCTGCCTCCAGCTCTGGGGCCTCCAACATCAGAAGGACGTGGAACTGCTGGAGCAAGTCCAGAGGAGGCCATGCAGGTGCTCCAAGGGCTGGAGCATCTCTGCTCTGGAGACAGGATGAGAGAGCTGGGGGTGTTCAGCCTGGAGAAGAGAAGGCTCCAGGGAAATCTTAGAGCCCCTTCCAGGGCCTAAAGGGGCTCCAAGAGAGCTGGAGAGGGACTTTGGGCAAGGGCCTGAAGTGACAGGACAAGAGGGGATGGCTTCAAACTGACAGAGGGCAGGGTTAAATGAGATATTGGGAAGAAATTCTTCCCTGTGAGGGTGCTGAGGCACTGGCACAGGTTGCCCAGAGAAGCTTTTGCACTGTGGGGTGATGAGTGGCCAGAGGCCAGCTGGCACCTGCAGCCCTTGGACCTGGAGTGGGGCAGGGTGAGCCCGGGTGGCCGGCGAGCGGATGGTGCTAATCAGAGACATTCCTAAGGCAGTCCTAATCGGAGATCATTGTAAATTCCCCTCTCAAATGGAGTGGAAAAATGCTATTAAGCTAATATAACATCACCGGGAAGGACGCTCTGCCGCCGCCGTCTCCAGGGAATCGGGCTGTAATGAGGGGAAGGAGCAGGAGATGAGAGCAGCCGGAATGCTTGGGGTGGTGGGAGCAGCTTAGGACCACCCAGCTCTGCTTGGCTGTACCCTGCCTCAGTTTCCCCAGATGGCCAAGGGGCCTTGAGCTCTGCTCCAGCAACCAGGAGACGCCAGGAGCTGGTTGAAGGGCTTGTTTCCCATTGAACCACTGTAAAGTCAGGGGAAACTGAGGCAGAGGAGAGCTTGCCAAGGACAGCAGCAGGATCCTGCATCGCCTGGGTGCCTTGGTGCCACATTCTCTAGGAAAAAGGTGTCTAAGTCATATTGTTTCAATAGTAACACGTCCAGGAGGGCAGCTGGAGCAGGAGGCTCCAGGGAGACCTTAGAACAGAGGTTGCCCAGAGCAACTGCGGCTGCCCCATCCCTGGAAGTTTCCAAGGCCAGGTTGGACAGGACTTGAAGCAACCTCCTCTAGTGGAAGGGGGTGGAACTGGGTGGACTTGAAGGTCCCATTCTGTGATTCTGTGTTGGATATCACGATGTGGCCGATTTGGGCAGTGCCTGGGCAGGGGTGAGGACCTTCATCAGCTGTCTGGGGGTGCAGGGCTGGTGGGGGTGACCTCTGCCAGCACCCCAAGGGAACGAACGGGATGGATGAGCACGAGCCCCATCAGCCCCATCAGAAGTTATCAGCAGAGCCATCACTAGATGGGACCACCTGCACCCAGGGATGCTCAGGCACCCCGGAGTCTGAGCAGGAGCCTGGGGACCTTCCAAGGAGCATAGGAGTGGCCTGTCCCCAACCGCAGTGCTCTGCCAGCTCCCTGCAGCAGCCGTGCTCCCTTCCAACACTAAGTGGCAGCCTCTGCCCGGCTTTGGGGCAGCCCCTGGCAGCGCCCGGGCAGCAGAGTCTGGGCAGCAGCATCTTCAGAGGGGGCTTCAGCATCCTCAGGGGGGCTTCAGCATCTTCAGAGGGGGCTTCAGCATCCTCAGGGGGGCTTTCAGCGTCCTCGTGGAAGGCTACAGCATCCTCGGGGAGGGGTTACAGCATCCTCTGGCTCCCAGAACTCCCAACCTGACTGAGACCTGCCTGGTGCAAACCACGCTGAGGGTCCTGCCAGGGTACATCCTCACCCCCACAGCCCTGGGTGCCATGCTGAGCCCTGCACAGGGTCAGATCGGGTCAGTGCCGCCTGCTAGGAGGGAGATAAGGCGCGGGGTTGGCAGCTGTTGGTACCATCTGCTGAATTAGAATCACAATCCACTAAACAAACACTGTCTTGGGATAAAAACGTGCTGCTTAAGGCAAGGAGGTATTTCTGCTGCAGGTATTGCTATGACCTGGGAACCCACCGTGGGGATTTGCAGTGCTATCAAGAAGCACAGGGATAGAAATGAGTCCTGGGAGCTGGATCCTGCTTGTGTGCCTGTCAATGTGTCTGTGATTATGGAAGCACATTGGGACTTGTGCTGGATAAAGTGCTGACACTTCGGGGAAAGGCTGCTCTGGATTTTCTGCAGTACAGGATGGGAGGAAAGTAAAATAAAAATAGGTCAAATGACCATCATGGATGTTTTGGTGGAAGGCAGCAGTTCAAACCAGCGTGGGAGATCAAAGAGACAGGCAGCATGACACAGGGCAGCCCCTGCTCCCTCCCAGGCATTGTCCTTGGCACGATGACAAATTTTAACCTTGGGAATCGCACCCAGTTTGCCAAGATATCCCTGTGCAGAGCAGGAACGCTCGCTCCCACACTGAGCTGGTCCCACAGCCTGCCTTGCACCATCAGGGCACAAAATGCTGTGTGTGAGGTCAGGATCTCCCCAGCCCCAATCCACCTCAGCACGGACAGGCAGTACAGTCCTGCATGGACTTTATCAAATAGAATTCTAGACTGGTTTGGGTTGGAAAGGATCTTTAAAAGGTCACGTAGTCCAACCCCCTGCAATGAGCAGGGATATCTCTAAGTAGATAAGGTTGCTCAGAGCCCCGTCCAACCTGACCATGAATGTTTCCAGGGCTGGGGCATCCATAGATTCTCTGGGCAGCCTATGCCAGTGTTCTACCACCCTCACTGTAAAAATATCTCCCTTTTATCTAATCTAACTCAGCCCTCTTTCAGTGAGACACAGCAGGCTGTATTTTACGTGCACCTCAGCAGGAGTATGTGCAACCTGAAGGGCTGCAGGTGCTTTTTTTCCCCCGGGCTGGGGACAGGTACAGCCGATGGTCAGCCAAGGACGCGGTGGCTCTTGGCAGCACGCAGGTCCCATCCAGCCCCGCTCCCCGGAGCTGGCGCGGCCGCTCCGCAGCTGAGAATCCCGATAAAGCCCGTCCCGGCTCGCCGGCCGCCAGCTCACGCGTGAGCCCCTCGGTGCCGCTGCTTTGTCACAGCCCAGCGCTCACGCCGGGTTTATCACAGCTGAGTCGGCTGGCACGCGTTCCACTCCACATTTATCCCTTCCAATTTTGGAGCAACCAGCCGCTCGGAACCATCCGCCCGATGCAAACAGCCCCGGGCTGAGCGCGGTGCCTGCCCACCCCGTCCTGCACCGCCCACGCTCCGGAAGGCTCCTTCTCCTCTTAGATAAACAAGATATGTGCTAAAACACCCCAAAAGCCTGGAGAAACCCAGCCTCCAGCAGGCCTGGGAGGTCTCCAAGGAGTGCTCTTCTCCCTGGAATCAAGTGATGGGATGTGTGGGAATGAATCATAGAATCACTAAGGTTGGAAAAGACCTCCAAGATCATCAAGTCCAGCCTCTGAATGGTGCAAAGTTGTGTTGGGGAGGGTGTTAGACTGGATATTTGAAATTCTTTCTTTCTGGAGAGAGTGGAACAGGTTTCCTTTCTTCGATGTCCCAAGCCTGTCAGTGATCAAGAAGCATTTGGAAAATGCTTTTAATAATACGCTTTAGCATTTGGTCAGCCCTGAAGTGGTCAGACAGAGGATCACTGTAGGTCCTTTCCAGCTGACAGAGTTCTATTCTATTCTATTCTATTCTATTCTATTCTATTCTATTCTATTCTATTCGTTTTGAAACTCATTCCCACATCCACCTTGAAACCCCTTTGCGCTCACATGCCTCACCCCCATGCCCAGTCTCAGGCTGCTGAGTTATTTCCATGGCTGCCAGATGATTTGTGGCCTCCTGCCACCGCTCAGAGGACAGGGACACTCAGATGAACCCTCCAGCATCTCCCCCCGCACCTCCCTGGTGTAAATCAGCACAGCACCGGCGATTCCAGCCGGGCTGATTTATGCCGGCAGGAAGATGCTCTGAAGCTCAGCTGTGATTTAGAAATCCCATTAGGACCCGGCCACTTCTGCAGGAGAGGTGCAGGAGGTTGGTTTGTCTTCTCCTCCTGGAGAGAGGGATGCAGTGAGGAGCAGTGGTGGCACTGGCAGCCGGCTGTGCTGTCATTCCATGGCTGACTCCGGCAGGATCAGTGCTCTGAGAGCACGGCTTTATCCTGGGAAGGCAAAACCTCCTCTGTGATTTACAGCAGGCAGGAGAAGCCAGTCCCATCTGCTACCCCAGGCACCTACTCTCTTTTTTTATTAAAGCTAATGTGAGAAACAACAGGGCTGCAGGAAAAGTGACTTCCATGGGCATTGTTCTTGGGGAGGGAAGAGCTGCGAGGCAACGGGAGGTGAATTTACCTCCACGGGAGCCCTGGAGAAGATGAGCATCATTTTGTAAAAGGGAGAGTAAAGCAGACAAGCCAAAAACACCACCTACAAAAAAAAGGAATCTCTCAGTACTCTCTCATCCTCCCTCCCTGATCCTTCCTTTGGTCTCTGCACACACTCAGGGCATTTTGCCCTACATGATGTTCTGCAGCTGGTGCTCGGCCACACAAATCACCCCTCAGCCAGGCTAACAAATGACTAAACAACTGCAAAGGCACTTTGCAGCATCATTTTTTTTCACCAGCTTTAGCAGCAGACTGGCTTTTACAGCACAGCTCTCCCTTCCGTCACTTTATCCAGCCTCCATAATGTACCACCCCCTCAAGAAAAAAAGAGGAAAGCAGTTTAAAACCAGGCCATTGCAGAGAAACAGCTCCCACATGGAAAATGGCTCCTCGAGGGGTGCTGCAGCCTCCCCTGCTGCCATGGAAAGGCCAATTAGAGCTGGAAAAAGCTCTCGGGGGAGTGCTCAGGTAGGAGGTTTGCTGCTCTTTTGGGGTGAGGCTCAGAGCAGCCAATGCTCAGCTTGGTGTGAGGGTCTGCAGATCCCACCAGTGGGAAGGGATTGCTGAAGACAGGGAAAACCTCTCTAGAAGATGCCTCTCCCATATTTTCTGGGCACCCAAAGGCTGGTTTATGCACTCACGGCACCACTGCTGCTATACCTTCCCTTGCTTCTTGGCAATCCTTATTCCTGGAGTTGGGGGATCCATAGGCCCCCCTGTTCCCACCACCACTCACCTTGCAGGGCCCTCCCAGTGCTCTCTTCCTGGGGAATTTTTTAACATTTCAGTTCCTTTTTGCAGTTTGTTGTAACAAATGTCCCGAGACTTGTTTTTAGTGCTGAAATATGTTATGTGTGCTGGTGCTTGTGTGGCAGCCCATGGAGAGGGTTTTGTGAGTTATCCATCCTCCCTTTTCCCTCCCCTCTGCTGATGGCAGGATCAGACCAAGCCACCAGCTCCTCTCCCCAGTGTCCCCAAGCTCAGCACTGCAACTGTCTGCATTTGGGGGGTGAGAGGGGAGAGAAACTGTGAACTCTGGGGAGGACACAGGGCATCCTGGGGACATCCCCAGCCCCACAGCAGGGTTTGACCTTCACAGATGAAGTCTTCCCCCTTTTTCCACCTCTCTCACCCTTCCCTTTCTCCTCCAGGAAAACAAAACTTCAGTGGTTCGTCTCACACAGAGCTTGGGCCAGGGAAATGCCATGCCAGCAGCCACAGCCTTGGAGAGTCAGGGACATGCTGTCCCTCTGAGGGAACTCCCTGAAAAGTCAAGGCCAGGCTGGCACTGTGTCTAGCACACTCTGAGGAGGCTGGATTTACTTCTGACCATAATAATCATGTAGTGCCACATGTGCCGTGTGCCCTTGGTCACATCCCTGGTTCCCGGCGTTCCCCAGCACTGACGATGCTGTTGGAGACCGTGGGTGAAAATGCGAGCGTGATGGAGGGATGGAGCAGGAGGCTGCTGGCCACACACTGTGCTCCTGGCAAGGCTGGGAGCTGCAGACGTGTCACACGGCTTCTCCCTCACGGTCTCCAGGATTAGCTTAATAGCACGGGGAAATAACAGGATGAAAAATTCGCTCCCCTCCAAGCACTAAAAGCCAAGTTTCAAGGTTAATTGTCTGCCCTGTAGGAATAGCTTTTACACACTGCAAGGGGCTTAATTAGTGTCATTTTAGCCAAGCAGAGAGAGCGTGCCCTGGACCCATACTGCATGCCCCCAAGACTATTTTCCTCTCCACGAGAGGTGATGGATTGCAGGCAGCTTCCCTGCACCAGTACCCAGTAGGGACAGGTTTGGGGCTGATCATGGAAACCCAAGATTCTCCCTGACAGCTGCTACAGCCCCGAGCCCCATCCCTGCACCCACTCACTCTTAGGTTCTGCACTGGTGTGCTGCAAAGTGGCTGGATCCTGTCTCTGTCCCTGCTGGCCAGGGGAGCGCCCATCCCCACTGAGCACCCACTTGGGAGGACACACTGCCAGGCCTGGCTTTAAGAAGAGCTCAAGGGGATGGAGGGAATTTGTCTCCCCAGGTAGGGTTGTCCTGTGTGTCCCTACCAGCTTTGGGACATGGCCTCTCTCCATGCAGCCAAGATTTGTTTTCAGCCCAACGCTGACCCCACAGCGAAGCCAGACACAGTCCAGCACCAAGGCATGAGGAGAGGCAGCTGAATACCAGGGTCAGTGCCAGCAGCGGGGTCTCTGGTGCTACAGGGGCAGCCCATCTGCAGAGTGACTCAGGACTTTCCCAGCCCAGGGCAGCTGCTTTCCCTTAGAGCATTCCTGGCAGCGGGGAGGGAGCCCCCATGGAAGGTCCCCATGCCCTGGCTTGGAGCCACCAGCAGCCCCCAGTGTGGTTTCCCCATCACCCAGCATCCATCCTCGCTGGGCTCCAGCTCACAGATCCCACAGGGATAGCCATGACCTCCTGTGCAATCCAGGCCAGGAGGCTGCCCTGGATGCCTGCCCATCTGGGTTGGAGCAGACCTTGGAGAGGAACAGCCTGTTGGGATTTGAAGTTTTCCCCATATTGTAGAATTCATGGCAGCCCCCACTAAACCCATCTGCTGCTAAAGCCTCCTCATTCCTGCTCCAGCCACACTTCCAGTTGGGCTGTCCTCCTCCCACATCCCACCCTCTGCTGTGGGGTTGTGGCCAGTGGGTGCTGGGTCCACCCCATGCTCCCAGCTTCACTCCAGCCTCTCCCCCTTCCCTGTCTGACCTTTGGATTCAATTTCTCCCTGTTAGCCAATGTCCAAACAGGGTCCCAGGGGCTCTCAGCAGAAACAAACCACAGCGGAAAACATCCATCCCAACAGACAGGGCTGGCAGGGAGCCCCCGCACCCCAGCCTGGGCAGTGACCCACATCCCAGCCACTTCCCTTTTTTATGGGAATCTGCAAAAATACCCCAATTCTTTGCAAGTGGGTGACACTACAGGCAGGCACCCTGGCAGAGGGAATGTCTGGAGTTTGGTGCTTCCAGGTGGGCGTGGGAAGGGGAGATGCATGAAGGAGGGAATGGGGACGGTACCATTCTTTAGCACTAGGGATTAAACATCTTAAACCTGAAACAAGGTAAACAGTCTGCTTTGGCTTAGGTGGGGAAACCCCAGAACTTCTGCTTCATGCCATTTTATACAATCAAAGATCAGTTTGGGCTGAAAAGGTGAAGGGAGAGAAGGAAAAAGTTGGCTCCAGCAGTTTTTTTTGTTGAAATGAGTTGAACCATCACCCAGTAACGACACCCAACTCCCAGTCTGCCTTTGGGAGGATCATGGCAGAAATCCTGGTAACTCAGTTTGGGGGGGTCCAAGGGCCAAGGCACTCTCAGCTTACACTCCCCTCCTGCTGCTGTGGCTCTGGGCTCACGGTGGTGAGGAGTGATGTATTTTTAATTCGTTTAAGGGAATTAAGCTCATCTGTGTCTGACTACTCACATGACCTCCACTTTCATTAATTTCTGAGCCGCTTGCCTGGATTCCTCTGGCTCTGGCAGGGGTTTGGCATCACAGGGAGACCAATTTCCTGCAAATTTGACAGATGTGGGTCGCTGGAGAGCAGCAGGAGACCCCATTTGCCCCGTCCCCACAGTGGGGAGTACTTTGGGTCACCCACAACATCAGTCCCATAGGGACATTCTGCCTTGCCCATCATGTGCTGCTGGAGAGCAGCGTGCTGGCAGCTGGAGAGCCTCTGCCCTCCTGAGGTCCCCAACCTTCCTTGCAGGGTCCCCAACCTTCTTCCTGGGGTCTCTGACCTTCTTCCCAGGGTCCCTGACCTTCTTCCCAGGGTCCCTGACCGTCTTTCCATCTTCCTTTTGAAACACTTCTGTGATGCAGCTCGTAAACAGACGCAAAAGAAGGGGGAAAGAAGAGATAAGATAAAAATAACAGCAGCAGGAGTGGGTTTGAAGTAAATAACAGGAAAACATCAAAGCGGAGGGGGAGTGATGCTCTGAGGAGGTATTTATAGCTGGCTCTGTGGTTCCTCAGGATAGACCTGCGTGTCCCCATGGAGCCTCTTCCTGGCCCCCACAAGCATATGTTTGTGTCCCTGACTTGCAGTCAGCCCTTCCCCAGGAGTCTTCCATGTGGATTCAGCCTGGAGGCAGAGCACATCCCCACAGCTTTTAGAGACCACTCAGGGAAAGGCTAATGCTCTGAAAAAGGCTCTGAGCCCAGCCCTCTGTGGCACTGAGCACTGGGATCAGGCACCTGCTGTAGGGGCCATCACACCTGGCATGAAGCAGCCTCCACTTCCAGGCTTTTTTTCCCTGCCAAGTCCTCAATGAGAGCTTTTTCTCCCCACAGCCCTCCTGAGGGTCACATTTGAGAGCAGGGCTGATTGCCTGGGAAAAGCCAGGCGCCAGCAGAGCGAGGGATGAGAGATGGCCACGGAAGGAATGCTTGGTGCTGTGACTCAGCCCCCTCCGTGCGATGGATCCATCCCATCCCTCCTCAATGCTGCGGCGAGCATTGGGCATCTGGATGGCTCAGCTAAATGGGGGCACCCTAATTAGGTGTGTCTGGAGCAATGCACCTCATCCCCGGGCTGTTGATGTGCAGGGAATTTTTTTGGAGGCTGGTTCAGCCCTTTGCACCTTACAAAGGCACTGGGGGTGCACAGGGTGGTTTGTAGGTGCAGAGAGGACCTGGAGGTGCAGGAAGAGTTAGGGAAAGCTGTTCAGCCTCTTTGGATGGACCTAGGGGCAATGGGGATTGTTTCCACCTCTGTCATGGGACGTGCCTGCGGCCAGGGAACATGGTAGCAGTGACCTTTTCAGCTGCCTTCTGCTTTGGGAAGCCTCAGCTTCTCTTAAAGCATCTGTCCCCATGAAAAGTGCTTTGGAGAGATTTAGGGCTTTAGGGGAGAGCAGATTGGCAGTAAACCCTCCAGCCAGCTGTGCAGAGTCAGGACCTTTTGGAAAAGGGAAATGTGGGGGATTTCCACCCACCTGGAGTCTCAAAATGTCCTCCTCCTTTGCAGCCATCTCCCAGGCTGGGGAAGCAGCCACTGCTCCGTGGTAACTGCACACCCTCACTGCTGCTCTCTAATCAGACACAGGGTTTGCAATTAAGCGACAGAGAGTAACCCTGGGGACAGAACCTGCTGTTTGAGCCCAGCTCAGACGAGTTCGGGGAGGGAGAGACCTGATTTCCCACTTAGCAGACAGGTCACGATCGGTGGATTCATTGATCCCAGAAAGCAAAGCCTCCGCTTCATTAGAGACATGCTGGTGATGAATGCGGCCTCGGGGAGCGGGGAAGCTGTGTGAATCCTTCCCTAAATGTTATCTCCACAAGGCTCAGAGCGCAGATGTCGGGAAGCTCCTCCGACAGGATGGCTTCCTCCGGAGGGAGCCTGCTCCTTCCCACTGTGCCCATCACACGTGTGGCTCTGAGGGGCACTGGAGCTCCCTGGAAATGCTGAGGCTGGAAAAATGCACCTTTATGCCTCTGTGTCTGCCTCTTCCCTCTGGGCTTCTCCTCACCAATGCGTGACGAGGGCACAATGCCCTGGCTCAAAGAAATGCAAGCTGTGGCTGTGCCAGGGCAGAGCACCCGGGCGAGACCCAGCTTCGACATAAGGTGCACCTGGAGTCAGCGTGGAATTCCCAGAGCCTGGGGGGTTTGTGAGGGGTGTTCACCCAGAAGCATGGACACAACAGGGCCTTGGAGAGCTGGTTCAGGTGCAGGCAGCAGGGGCAGGGCAGAGAAGAGGGAGCCCCATCGATTGGGGCTGGGCAAGGCCCCCGTGCAAAGTTCTGCTCACACTGCTCCTGAACCACAACTGTGTGTATACAAAATGTTCTGACTGTAACAGCCAGACCCTGCTCTGTCCTCTGCTGCATTCCTGATTTTCCCTCCCCAGGTCAGTTCTCCCTCGGGGAGGTTTCCTCACTGGCTCCTGCCAACAGTTACTGGCAATAACTTCTCGGTGCCCTTCAATGCAGCTGCTCGAGGCAGCAGATGGGGATGGGGGTTGAAGCTGAGCCAGACTGGCTGCTTTGCAAGCCTAGTTCAGGATAAGCTGGGCTTATGCAAGTAGCTCCATCTACTCCTCAAGTTCCCATTCTCTCCTGTAATACCTGTTGAGATACTGGGAGCAGTTTCACGGAGGTGAGCATTGCCCACAGGCTGGAGCAGGGCCCTGCACCATCCCCTTCCGTGAAATCACAACACTGCATGGTAACAACACCCCCAGGCAAAAAACAAGGGAAGGACTGTGAGCCTTCCCCATGGAAATTCTGAAGGTTTTCCTGGTTCTCTGCATGAGGGGAACCACACAGGGGATGTGGCTTTTAAGAAGGTTTCTGCTCCAGGAAATCACGCTGTGCTGCTGGTTTGGGGCAGGGATGTGTCATCCTGCTCCTGCAGGTGTTAGGGCTTCTTTTTGCCAGTTCTTCCAAGAAAGCATCTCCCGTGGGCAAACCTGGCTGGCAGGACTCCCTGACGCCAACACAGGCATCCTCAGCTTTCACAAGCCTCCCACGCCGTGACACGTCCCCTTCGCAGGGGCAGATCCTGCGCTCCCAAGCATTTGGCTCCAGTTTCTGGCTCATGCTGATGCATGGACGAGCTGGAAGCAAAGCATCCTCTACCAGCTTGGCTTCCAGTTTGGGAGCATCTCAGGCTTTTGGAGAATTTAGGTACGTGGAGGTGGTGTTGGTTGTTCTCTGTATCCCTGGGTATTTAAGGGAACTCAAGGAACAGTGAGGGCATGGAAAGGAGGAAAGGAGCAGCTGTCTCTCTGGATTTACAGGGATCAGCAGCTGAGCGAGTCCTCAGCATAACCAGGGTGTAACTGGGAGCAGAGTCTGCCTCACATACCATATGCTCCCAATCCACCGCGCTCAATCAAGCCTAATAAAATTGATAGGGGAGCATTGAAAATCTCGTGATTAATTCTTTATGATCTGTAATAGGGGAGCTGTGTGCCAATTACTCGAGTAAATCATTCATCAGAAAATAAATAGAACTAACCTCCAGCACAAACACTAGAGGATTTCCACCAGGATTGCAGCATCACACCGCTGGTGACAGCGCATTATCTGATGGAGGACACAGGAGTAGCTGCAATTTTGCTGCTTCTCCCCAAGGTTTCAGCTGTGTGCTCCAGCATTATTTGTTGTTCTTCACCACACGTTTCAATGCTCTGTCCTTGATCTCCACGACCCATCAGTACAGGTCCTTGCAGGTTTGCAAGGGCTAAACCCACAGGTATCAGCTTTATTTCAGGGCAGGTTTGAACATGGGGACCATGACACAGGGACGTGGACAAAAAGGAATGAAAAAAGACTTTTCTTTTATTTTCCCAGCAAGGAAACCAATCATTTGGCCTGGAAACTTTTTCCTGGTCTTGTAAGGAGAGCTGTCCCTCTGTGCTGAAGTTACCGGACTGCCATTTCCCAACCAATGTCCCACTTCTACGGGAAAACCACCCAACAGCACCCCCTGCCCTAGATTTCCACATGTTGGGAATTTCCCGGGTTGTGTTTGAAATTTGAAATGCTCCTGAACAAAATGCATCCTGCCAAGCCACAGTGTCCTGCTAACACACATTCAGCATCCTTCACCATGATGCAACTCCATATCCATTGGGGGCCTCTTGGGACCGTGGGGGGATTTCAAAGGGCACTGAGGGAGTTCATGCTGAGAAGGGACTTGGGAAAGATGAGGGCAACATCCTCTTCCTGAGCTCGTTGTTCAGAAAGGGAGAGCTGGATAAAAGGCATGCCATGGGGAGAAGGGGAGGGATGAGGACACAAAATCCAGCCTTTGCAGAAAGCCCTTCCTTCACAGCTGCAGGGATGTGTCCAAGGTGGGATGAAGGCCAGCACGGAGGGGCCCCACTGCCACCAACATCTTCTTTCCATCTTACATGGAAAAACTTCCATAGACAGGAAATTTGGCAGCGGAAATGGCATGAGGGCTCAAGTGTGATTCCCTGCCCTAAACACAACTGAGCTGGCGGCAGGACACTGGGTCCTGCAGCACGTGCCTTCACTGGGGTGATAGGACAGACATGTCCATGACAGCCCAGCTCTGCTGACCCTGAATGAGGAGCCAGTGAGACAGTTCATCCCTCTGCACCTCCTCACTGTCCATCCCTCAGCCAGACCCATTCCTCCTCCCACTGTGCCACAACATTCTTGTTCTTCCCCAGCTGGCAGCGCTGGCATCACCAGGACACCCTCCCCTTGCAGCTGGGAGGATAGTTTGGAGGTTTCTCCCTGCTGATTCCCTCCTGGAGAGGGGCATTAGCACCTCACACATCCCAGCCACCATCACTTCCCCCACTGCTTCCCTGTCACCCTTCCTGCTGCTCCCAGCACCCAGCTGGTGGGACTCAGAACAAACATCCTCCCACCTGCTCCTGCGGCCCAGCCCGGGAGATGGCAGAGGCGATAATTACACGCTTGGCACAGCGAAATTATCCAGCGTGGGGGAGAAGAGGCCGGAAGCAGCTGGAGATCATCCATAGGGAACGCTGCTCCCACCCACAGTGCCTCGGTGTGTGCCTCACCCCAAACCAGCCCGGTTTATATCGTGAATGTGCTCCTTGGGCCCTGTGTGAGCATCCCGAGAGCTGTAGCTGACAGTACAGGTGGGGATAGTGCACTGAGGGGTTCAGAGCAGAGCTATGGAAAGCTGGCTCCCCATGGAGCCAAACTGGGATCCCTGGGGTCTGCTGAAGAGTATTCTCCAAGGATGCCATTTTCCTGGGGAGGGCTTCGAGTGAGCCATCACTCATGCACACTTTCGGTGCCTGCCAGGACATGAGTACTCGGATATCCTGTCCCTTCCCTGCTCCCATGAGACCTCTAGGAGGGACACTTGCAGCTCCTTCACACCAAATTCCTTTTTGAAGAAGATTTATTTCCTCGCAAAGCAGGATCTGCAAAAGCAGAGACCCTCAGGGGTCTACAGGGGTGATGCTATCCGATTTTCCAGGCAGGTCCAGGACTGCAGCCCATGAGGTGCACCAACCAGAAACATCCTAGAGAGGACTGAAGAAGAGAAATAACATGGGTAGTAATAATAACAGCTATAAAAAAATATACTGCACTGGCTGAAGGGAGAAGGCTGCAATGAATTGTGCTTAAAATACATTTAGACTTGGTAGCTTTACGTTTTGCCCTTGAATGAGTAATATTGGTCAACAGACATTTAATTTCCTGGGCCAGGGAGCCACTGAAGCTGTTTCCCAGCTCCTGACCCTGGTGTGAGCACTGTACCGGGACAGGGCAGTGGATGGGCAGGGATCACAGAATCATGGGATCATAGAATGGTTTCGGTTGGAAGGGACCTTAAAGATCATCTCATTCAACCCCTAGCCATGGGCTGGGACACCTAGCACTAGGCCAGGTCGCTCCTAGCCCCGTCCAGCCTGGCCTGGAACACTTCCAGGGATGGGGCAGTCACAGCTTCTCGGGGCAAAAGGGAATGGGCAGGGATCAGGCAAGGGAGAGGCACGGGAGTTGGCAGGGAACGGGCAGGGGTTGGCAGGGGACAGACGGGGGCTGGCAGTGCCTGTCTCTGCCCCCGCAGCTGCGGTGCCCGCTCGGTTCTCGCCCCCTCTCCCACCGGGGCCGTCCCACTCCCAGCCGCCCTCCAGCTCCCGGTGCGGCCCCGGGGGGTCCGTCCCGCCCGCTCCCGCGGCTCCAGCGGGCAGGGTTGAAGTCCAGCCCC
>VZTH01016314.1:414389-532592 GCA_013397815.1 Aleadryas rufinucha | reverse complement strand
TCTCCTCTCCTCTCCTCTCCGAATAGTTGACCTTCATTTTCTCCAAATTAAAAAACAACAAAAATCTGGTAGAGTTCTCCCCTCTACAAAGTTTCCAGTTAATTCTGCAGTGTGTATCTTGCAATATGGTAACTGTGCTTAGTCCCTTTTCTCTGTCCCCTTCACAAATGAGTTCACATGCTACTGAATTTAACACAACTCGAGGCAGAACAGGAGGCCCTTTACTATCTGTGTAGGGTGCTGAATAAAACAAACAAGAAAATTAAAAGAATGACACAGTCTTGGAACTGAAATAGCATTGCTACTGGGCTTCAGATGGGTGGTCTCCAGATATAACTCAGGTCTCACCAGAAAGGATGTTGTTGAATAAAAAGGTTTTATTTTTCCCAACTCATCACATAGCCAAAGTTTCACTAGGATGACAAGAGATGCTGTACTGCAGGGTTTCTTTCACTTTAATATAAAACCGAATTTATGACTGCTTATGGTCACTAATGTGTCCTGGCATACTTCCAAGCATTGGATCATTAACCTTTCTGTCAGAGCTAAAATCTACTTATATAATCATGTTATCTTTATCTCAAATTTCCACTTGCAGTTTCACTCGGGAAAAAAATATGCAAACTTTTTCCTTTCCTTTCCTTTCCTTTCCTTTCCTTTCCTTTCCTTTCCTTTCCTTTCCTTTCCTTTCCTTTCCTTTCCTTTCCTTTCCTTTCCTTTCCTTTCCTTTCCTTTCCTTTCCTTTCCAAAAGAAAACAGTTGAGTGAAGTTGCTGTCAAAAAAAGGTGACTTGGTTCTTTCTTTGTCTTTTCCACTTGTTTTTTAAACACAGTTCTTAAACTTTATCTCCCTGCTTTACTCTCTTTGATTCTGAATCTAATCACAGAATTCTGTTTAATACTTTTTTATGTCCTCATCCTGCACCCATGACTATTCCAAAGGCGTGTTAGGCCACAGTGGCAACTTTCATGTTTTTTTCCTCTCCAGACAAAAAGTCATGGAGAGAGGGAAACACAGAGGTTTGCTACGAGATCCTCTGGGGTTTACCTTTGAAGACAAGGTCAAAGCACCTTTTACTCTTTGGACAGAATAAAGGGTTTGAGGCAGTTCTTATTGTTGGAGAAATTTTGTGTGATATTTTTGGTGCCATTTTTCTTCACATTTTTCCTCTTTCTATGTAGCACATTCCTCAGT
This sequence comes from Aleadryas rufinucha, assembly GCA_013397815.1. Taxonomy (NCBI): domain Eukaryota; kingdom Metazoa; phylum Chordata; class Aves; order Passeriformes; genus Aleadryas; species Aleadryas rufinucha. The sequence goes on along the minus strand of VZTH01016314.1, from coordinate 531,398 downwards.
AATTTAGTACTTTCTGTCATCCATATGATCTTCTACTAGGATTTAATGTGATACTCATACCTGGAGAGTGCACCCCACTGGGCAAACGAAAAGCTCTGAAGTGCAGGCAGCCAGCAAAAGGCACCTCACCCACAATCAGCAGTGTGCATGCTTCCAGCTTTAAATCGCAATTACGATTTAAAACTTGTACCTGTGACGGCAACATTGTGAGAGTTTAGAGTATCTGCTCACAAAGGTCAGAGGCAAAATGTGCTAGGAATTTCCTAATGGCCAGTGCTTTCAACTACTGCCAGTGTTAGCACCTGAAAATCCATCTTAATTCTGTCTGGCGCAAATAATTTCATCTGTAACAAACATTCAGGCAGGGCAAAATCTTTCCTACTTTACCATTTCTGCAACTTCATTGCCATTAGATGCCTCAGTTCCCATCTGGTTTTTTTTTCTCCTGGATATCCCCAAAGGGAAGTAAACAGTGGAACTGCACAGAGTCTCTGGAGTCACATCTGGACTGGCAGCTGCAGCTGTGTTTACAGGTTTGTTGTGAAGGAGCGCGGAGCCCAGCTCAGGCACAGCCTGCCAGATAGGCATGACTAGCCAAAATAAGACAGAAGCTAAGACACATTCTTGTCACTAATTCATGTCAGCTTATTTCAAAACGCATGCACTCCCAAAACTTGATGGAGGAATACACCCTGGGTACCTGCTCCACTGTTGGCAAGTTGGACACTGGTTTGAGTGAGGGACTGCTTTCTGGTGATTTTTTTGCCAGAGCAGAGAAAATGCTTTGAACCACTCCCAAAGTGTTGCTGCTGCTCTTTCAGTGTGTTGTTCTTTAAGTACACAGAAGAGGTAATGGCCACGATTTGCATCGATTTATGACTCCCTGATACTAAAGCCCATCCCTTTCAGCTGTGCTAAGCACTACAAACCTATTCTTGGCAAAGACTACAAGCAAAAAAGAAAGCAAAAAGAACAAAATTGGTTTTTCCATGAACCATAACTGAGACTGCCAGCTTTATACCCTGCACAGGAAGCAAAAGTCAAACTGTGGAGGAGGTACAGTAACCAAACCTTTCACAGATAAAAGCAAGGATATTATAAGTAATACAATGTTGATGAGAAAGTTTTGCTAGTGATAGCATTGTCTTGCTTTTCACCTTACAATCTATTATGGAAACCATCCTGTATTTAGGACTACAATCTATGTCAATTATACATAAGCGAGAATACTATGTAAAGTAATTCAAGTAACTGGAAAATAAATAGTTTTTTACATATATATGGAACCAACAGGAAAATACAGATTGCTGTCATGAATTGCTGTGTTCTTTTAGCCAGGATTAAGAAAAGACATATGAAATATTAGCCACTGTGTGTTATGCTTCACAAACTACCTCCTCAGAAATGCACAGTTCACTTTGTTCTTTGCTCAAAACCTGTTTTGGGTAGAGATCACTATTGATTTGAAATGTAAATCAAAATTTCCTCATGAATCAGAGCACTTCATTAGTCATGCATGGCATTGTTCTTTCCAGTCTGACCTCTGTTTGCAAAATGATGTCTCTCTCCCATTCTCATACTGAGAGTCGGCAATGAAGGAGAAAGGTTGGGCAGCTTTGAAAAGGGTAACTATTTGTCTGGAGCACTTATTTCAATATTTTCTGATGCGAAAGCAAAAACACATCAGAACTAATTTCCTAGCCTTCTGTCAGTCTGCCTCACTTCTCCCACAAGGATGCAAGTTGGGGGAATTCACTGAACAGAAATTATACTGCTCATCCTGTCCTAAATGGAGCTCTTACTTTCATTTTGATGTGCGAGTGTTGCATGGAGTGGAACTTCATTTAACATACACTATATGATATTCTAGCCCCTGATGCCAGTGGTGCACAGCTGAATACTAAAATCGACAACTCAGTGTACTATAACAGGTTTTTCACAGCACCTCTTCCACAGAGTGAAGTTGATTGATGTCTTTGATTAGCCCAATTTTAGCATAGAGGATGGGGCAGTTTCTTCTCTGTCTTGCCTGGAAACAATAAAAAAATGCAAAGTCTGATATTTCTGGTTGACATTTGTTGACTGTGGGTACTGCTCATTCCCTCAGCCCCACTGTGCACTTAAGGATTTCTGTAGTGCAAGGTGAATGTATTCCATAATATGAGTAAAACCCATTTTCTCTTCTAAGGAATAGGCAACAGCATACATAGGAGACAAGCAAATATTTCTATTTCCATTCTAAGAAATGTACAAATCTAGCGTCAGGTTCTAACACTCTAATGACACTTTAATAAATTTTTCTCTACATATGTACTAAACAAGCTTTAGTTAAATATTTTTATTAAATAGAGCTTTTAAAAGTTCAAATGATTCATATTGTTCAAGTTAAAATGGCAATGAGCAATTTCTAAATGAAAAGAAAAGCTCAAAAACTTCTAGTTAAAAGACAGAACTGTAAGAATTCTTAAAAAATTATCTGCTGAAATGATTTAATTATTTACACTAACAAAAAGTCAGTGGGGATTTCAAAGATCTTCGTAATAAAAAAAAAATCTAAATATAATAACCTTTCTTTTCTTTTTTCCTTTTTTTTCATCTAAGTCATATAAATAAAAATAAAATTTAAATCATTTTTTGTAGAGGGGTTATGGAATCACATTTTATGGCTTATATTTCATTTGGTTTAAAAACAGACACATCAATGAAGCTAGACTTCTATGAAGTTTTATCATTAACTTTTATGTTGCCATAAAAGTGAATGAGAAGTTACAGTTTTTTGGTGATCCCAGAAGTTAAACTAATAAAAATACACACTTTTTCAACCATGCATACAATAGTATTCTCGGATGATTACAACAGTTCTTTGTGGGTTTTTTCCCCAGCTTTTATTTTTTTATTTATTCTCAGAATATTTCCATTTTAACTATCCCGAATTCACCTGGGCAAATGGTAAGACTCAGAAAGACTTCTCTTTTCAGGGAAGCAAATAAATCACAGTAAGAGCAAAATAATACGTATTCAATTTCTTTTGTTCAGAGCTGTGTCAGTTTTTAGCTGAAGCAATTCTTATGGTGAAAAATGTAAATTGAGGGGATGTGTATTCCATTAAGCTTTACTGAATTGTTCCATAAAAAGAACTAAGACAAAAGAAAAAGTATGAATATTTTACTTGGAATTTTTAGAAATATTTTTTTAAAGGAAAATGCTTTAAGTCTTCATTCAAAAATATCTACATTTTTTATTTCTCTTCTTATTCCACATATTTTTTTTTAAACTGCTAGAATCAAAATGTGTTCTTCCACTGTCCTACCTAGTTCTTTTTGAACTATTTTGTTTGATACTCCATTCTTCATGTCCCCCTGTAAAAGACCTCAAATCAACAACAATACATAAAGAAATAAAACTATTCCAATTTCCATTTGAAAATTTAAAAGCAAACTAACCAGAAATCCGCACCTTGCATGTTTTCCCATAAATATCCTACCAGTGCTTTGTAACAAGAGTCAGAAACAGAAATGATTATGTTAACATAAATACAAGCACAGCAGAATGATCATTATTGAGGTGAGAGGGGGAAAGTAGAAAATTTGGAAACTAGGTCATTCAGCAAATGTTAACGTGGCCTTTTACTGGAGAGAGTAACAGAAAATTTTGCACAGCAGTCACCCCTTCCAGAAGAATAAAAATGATATGTTGGAAGCAAAATAATTCCAATGTTAATGTTTAATTCCACAGAAGATACTTTTTGCACATGGCTATTAAGTCATGGTTTTATTATTATTATGTGTGTGTTGAGTACTACATATATTAATGCACAAAATTTTCTATGAGGAAAAAAACCATCTAATCTACACAGTGTCCATATTTTTTTACAAAAACTAGAAACTCACACAGCAATGCACTGACCTTGATCAGATGGACAATTTCTATGATTTGTCTTTTAATATATGAACCTGCAAAAAAATAAGAATGTATCCTTACATTCTGTGTGCCAAGCACATGAAAAACTTATGCATTCACGGCCTGTGAAATATAACAGAAATTTCAGTTTGGAAATTTCAGTGCTTCATGGTTTGGTGTTCTATTAATAAGAAATGAAAGAAAAAGGACTTCTTGCTAATCTCCTTCTCTGAATTTCTCTCAGGTACACGTCTGTTCAATCCCAGTGGAAACAATGTCATAATTTTATTTTAGTTATTAAGCAAAATTTTACATCTGACCTACCAAAAGAAATGTAGACTTACTTCCCCAAGTCTGTTTAAAAAGAGGCACAAGAAAAGAGGACTGTGACCTCAGCAGTGCGCAGTGGAATTTGCACAGCAGAGTTTCGATATCTTCCATTAGCGTTAGTGATACACATTTTTAAACTGTTTCATACTTTGTAGGGCAGAAAGCAAAATTTTAACAATTTTAGCAATTACAGGGAAGAATATTAAACTCATGAGCTGTGACATCCAATAAAGTAAATTATCTATTAGAAGGAAAAGACTACAAATTGGAAATTCTTGTCTGTCTAAGTGGACATTCCTATGAAAATCATGGAGAAGGTGTGATCCTAAGCAGTTACATTAAGATCATGTTTGAAATTTGGACTTAAAACCCCGAGTAACTTAGGTCTGTGTAGAGTCAGACCAAAATATCTTCCAGACATCCGTATCTTAATCTTGCTTCCTTCAGATCCTGAAAGCTATTCAGGCTCTTAATTCCTATTGAATGAAACACCTTTGAATCTCTGTGCGTTCTGGCTCCAGCCAGGTCTGGAGGAAATTGCTGTCACACACCAGTGCTGGCTCATACAATTCCTACTGTAAGTTTTCATGAAATTCCGTCTGTACCACATGAGATAGTACCACTTCCTGAGCTTTTTATAATGCTGTGAATAGAAATGAAGACCTGAGAGACACTATTAGTATTTTAACAGCAGTTTTGTCAGTGCAGTAAGTGGTATCTAACACTTCCTGGGGATGGGCTACTGCAGGTGCTCTCGTTGGCTTTTGTGCAGCTTGGGATGACACCAGGTACTATCAATCATCAACCAGTGCTGGAAATGGATGTGTGACCTTAAGTGAAGAGTAATGGGTAAGTACAAGAGATTCTCCAAAGCAGGTCTCTGTTGAAGGAGAATTGTAGTTTCTGCCAAAGGAGGAAAGAAAGAAAGGATAGAGGGACAGAAAACTACACAGAATATGAAGAAATAAGAAAATTAAAGATAATTTTCCTCCTTGCAATTAAGCAGAAAAAAAGGTTGGATGAACAAGAAAATTAAGTAGAGGTTCTTGTTTTTATCAAGATCTCCCCTTCCTTCTGTAAATATTTTGTGATAAGTTTATGTACATGTTTGTCACGGCCAATGTCTGTGAAACATTGCCATGGAGCAACTGTCCTGTTCCTTAGTGATTTTCCTTCAAGGCCTACGAGATCTGTTCCTGCTTGCTTTCACTGCACTGCTCCTTGGCTCACACAAATCATTCATCCCTGATTTAAGGGGAGAAAAGAAGTGAGATTTGTTCTTTGTGATCATGACAAAAACCTTTAATGATGGAATGCCTTTAGCTGCTTTGGGCTCTAGGGTCTCTGGGCCAGAAAGGATAAATATGACGGTGATGACCAAGCCATACTTCAGTCTTGACTTGGCCACCTTTTCTAGCAATTACAGCACAGAAACAATACATTCTTTATTCTTCTAAGCAAACAGCTATTTATTATTTGTATGAGATGCTGGTTAATATCACTGTACCTGAAGTAGATAGTGATTTCATGCTTTTATTTTATTTAATTTTACTTTATTTTATTTTATTTGTGCCTTGGTGGTTTTTTTCCTCTTTCTCCCAAGGCATTAGGTGGATTTTTTCATCCTGTGGACTGGCTCATTTGTCTCTGTAGCTCTTCTATTACAATGCATGGTCCCGCTGCCTGCCACATAGCCCTTCAGCTAGCAGAACCAATTAACCTTCCTCTTTTACTTTAAAAGTGAAAAAAACCCCTCCTCTCCTCCCTTCTCTGTGCTTACAATAGGGTTAGCCAAAGTACATATTCACAGCTATAAATATATCTCTCGGAAAACTGTAAGCATGTGCCGTGAATCGGGTTTATTTTGTCTTGGGAAATCACACTTAATATAAAACTACAGTTTCTGACCTTTCCTTTGTTTTTCAATGTCTTACTTATTAGCATAAACTAACATTTATAGTCCTGCTAATATCCAAGGAGGTGTTGACACGCCTGTGGAAACATGAGCTTGCCAGACAAACGGCAAGCCAAAGGGACATGTCTTACCCGTGCAGCCGCTGCGGTGCGTTGCAGAAAAATGAAATACCCTGCAGGTCAAGGGGGTGCTGCAGAATGAACACCATCACCTTGACTGAACACAACTGATCTGCTCGAATGCACCAACAGCGGCTCAGGAAAAGGTAGTCGCTCTCTCAAGGCAGGATTGATAAACATTGTTTGAGCCACCTGGGCTCCTTCCAGTTGCAAAACCTATGACAGGGGTAGGTGGATATCCTTTAGTAACCACTTCAAAAAAATTACCCCTTGTTTCTGGCTAAACACTAGATGAAACACGTGGTTTGTTTTGATCTATAAAGGAGAAGTGTTGATTAATTTATTTATCTTTCCCTTGAAATATTTGTCTGCTGTAGATTGGAATCCTTATGAATAAAATGGGACACTTAGAATCTGTTTTAAGGAATTTTATGAGAAATATTTGTATGTGTTGTCTCTATTATTTTATATACCACTCATAATATTTCAAGTGTTTTCATTTTATTAATTATGAAGTACCTTGAAAGAGGATGTGATATGTATAAACTAGCACCTGCTACAAACACGGTCAAGGCTCCTGCTGACTCTTAGGGCTGTTCTTCAATTCACTGAGCTCCTTTTACTGATAGCCTGAAAAGGACTGAGGCTTTGTAAGCAGAGGGAGCACCTGAAGCACAGCTGTGATGGAAAAAAAATGAATTGTGAATGAGTCAGACTGGAAATAAGACTATGGTATTTGACCAGGTATCTAGTCCTCTGTTCTTGAAACACCTATGATCTTTCTTAGCAAGGAAAATGCAGAAATTAGATGAAATAGGAAAGTGTGACTAATTTTGACACATAGAGTCCTTGGTAAATACATGTTTGTCACTCATAATGTGAAATTTGTCACTTAACCCCAGAAACGTTCACTTTGTTCTCTCTATAGCAGTCTTCTGGTCACAGATGTGTGGAGCATCTCTATAAATATCCTCATTCTGAAAGTCACAATACAACATTTCATAACTTCATCAAGCCTGCTTATGTAAAATACCAGCTACCCATCTGATATTGCAAATTTACAACAGTTTCACACAATCTCAGTGACCTGTTTAATCCATGTCTCTGGCCTTGGGAACACTGAGAGCAAGCAGTTTGGATCAGTGAAGGACAAGGATTTTCTGACAATATATGTTATACGTGAGTGCACTGTCTAAACCTACATCAGTCCCACCCCATTATGCCAACCACAGCAACGTGCAAATGGACTCCCTCTTCTACAAGGCAGGGCTCCTGGTGGCTGGCAGTCTCCTCCATGACCAGCTCTTCCAGGACTTTGCTAAGGAACACAGGCTGAAGCATTGTAGTTTCCAAGGCAAACATTCCTGAACAGTACTGTAAGAAGCAGCCATGCACATTCCAGTTAGAGGTACGGCCCTGCTGACCCTGGTGGTATCACGGGACTGTGGCCGCTGCTTATCTATAAGGGACTTCTACCCTTCAGCTTTAGCTGCCCGTACTGCTGGAGGGAGAACCAAAGCAGGTGCAGCCCACAAGGCTGTGAGAAGCTGTGTTGTGTTTGCACGTTTGTCTGCACCAATAAAAGCAAGCCAAGAGGAGTAATCAGATTTTTGATCCTAGATCTCACCTCTACTTACTCTGCCTGTTCTTTCTCTGACTATGAGAAAATATTTTTTCAAAGCTTTCTCCTCCCTGAAGTATGTTGCTTCCCACAGAGCTTCTTTTGTTTCCAGAGCACTGCTACAACATGCAGGCTGGCAATTAATGGGCCAAACAAACATCTATAGTGACCAAGAGAGCTTTAATTTAAGTGAGTAGGGTAAGCCACAGTAATTGTGTCCTGCATGTGTTTTGGTACCTGTTGTGAATTTATTGTGAAGGTAGGTAGTTAAGTATGCCCCACTTGGTCATGGGGAAGAGGGAATAGTTCTGCAGGGAGGCATCCTCACCCAGCTGTGAAGGAGCGCTGTGCAGTCTGTGTGTGAGCATGGTGTGGGCAGAACTGAAATATCTCCAGTGTGTTTTGTATTGCCTAAGGAAATAGAGCAGAGACCCCCTTTTCCAGACCCCAAAAGCATGAAATTTAGGAAAAGTGATTAGCATGGCAGCAAAGTTGACTGACTGTTCTTGCTATTCTAAGACCTGTTTTTAAGGCTATTTTTTCTCTGTGAATCCAGTAGAGCTTTTGGAGTAGTTATAAACTAGTGAATTGTGTGGTGAAGGGGCTTTGTGGCAGACCCATTCAAAAATGGGTCATTACCCTCTCACAGCGAGAGAAAAGGGTAGAAGAGGAGAGAAATGATTAAACAGCTTCAGGGTTAAAAATGGAATTAGCTGCTTTTGATCTGGCATGAAACCAAGTGTAGGTAACAGATTTCTCAGGAAGAGAGGTGGAGAAATCAAGGAGCACTGATTATTTGTAATGCCTACTGAGTCAGAAGCAATTGCAACATAGGAATCAAGCCCTGCTGCGCAGGTGTGAAATTGAGAAGTCACACACATCCAAAAATACATTGAATGCATCAGATGCTGCTGTGATTGACCTTATTTTGTGTACATTAGGCTTGTAACCTTGAACAGTAGGCAACGTGTTACAGGCAGTACATAGTCCTGATATCCACTGTGCAGTCCTTTTGTTCTTTGCCTCAACAGATTGTTTCAATGGTTTGCCAGCACCTCTGATCCAAAAGTGACTGATCTTTCTGTCCAAGTCCCAAAGACCTGTGCCCGCTTCTGCTTCCATGTGTTCCTTGCAATGTTGTTCCAAATCAGAACCTTCCCTCTTCCCAGATAAAGGACAAAGTGACAATTAATTCTGTTGTGAAGTCACACAAAGACAAAAGAAGATGCAGGGGAAATGTGTTTCCCTTTTCGCTTAGCATATTTTAAAATAGAAAAGTTGAACTTTTCCAACCAACTTTGACACTGATCAGAAAGGAAAAAACCCAACTATTTGAAATACGGATATTTCCCTCTCATCTTTTTATCCACCATTTCTTAAATATTGTTATCAACTTTTGCAATTCAAGAGACAATCTAGGTGGTCACACAGAGGAATTTCCACCTCTTCTTGCTGGTTTGGTTCTGAGATCCAGATGATCACAGCTAGCCTTTCCACCAACACAGCTTCAAGTAATGTTTCCAGGCATGTTCTGTAGGATTAGGAAATTGTTTAGATTGAGTACAGCTCAGCCCCACTGCTGCCTAGTTTAGAATAAAGCCTAAATTTCGCCGTTTGCATAATGCCGGGTAACCATCACCCCACTGGAACAGATGAACTTGCCTTTATATACGCTGTTAAAAATGACCGTGACTTCTGCTACCTACCCTGGAGAACGAGATGTAAACAACTGGAAATTAATATTAATTGGCAAGATGTTCAGAAAAGAGCAGGAATATTCCTGTGAGAAGTTCAAGAACAGCAGCAGCAGAATCTCTGCCTTTATGTTGTATCTTCTACCCTCAGTCTCTTCCAGTTATTATCCTGCTTCTTGCATAGCAAGAATTTGTCAGCAAAGGAATGGAGGCAGAAGCTCTGTGTTGGCATGAAAACTTAGCATTTATCATAGCTTTTTCTACAGCACACTTATCTACTGCTTGCTTGGTGATTAAAACCTTGTGCAAAGGAAACCAAACTTGTTAGGACTTGCACTTCCTGTTGATATTGTCAGTGAAGGGTGCCGTATTAATTAGCAGGTATGTGTGGAAGATCTCCTCTTTTTAGAGTAGAAAAAAAGCCATTCCAATTTGTTGGTTTGTGTCTGCCCAAAGCACAATTTCCATTTTTTCTCTCTGCTAGTATCACCAATGTCTGCATGGTGCACTCCTTTTCCCTCTCATAAGGCTATACTCTGCCATTGAAGCAAAAATACATGGAAGTGCTTCTTTGTAACCACTGAATGCTTCGGTCACTTTTCCTTCCACATCTCTCAGTCCCTTGCATTGGCAATGCTCCTCCAGTCCTTTGACAGATCAGACACCTCGGTGTGCACAGCAGAGCATGGTGAGGCTCTATCTCCTTTGCAGTGTGCATTGTATGCTTCCAGGAAGCAGGTGCTGTTCTGTGTTTGCTTAGGGTAGGTATAAATGGCCACACTGAGCTCAAAGTGGAGGTGGGCCCTGTGCATGTAATCACTAATACTTATTGTTACTTTTGAATCAAAGATGTGGGAAGCTTATGCAAAGATCTGAAAAAAAGTGTCTTTCTAGGCTTGCCTCTGCCTGCTTCTCCGTACAATTGGCAGGATATCGCTCTGTTTGAACAGAATCTGCTTCAATTCATGTAAAATATTGAGTAAATTATTTTACCATGCATGCTTCACAGTTTCTTGTAGCTGAGCATATGCCATCATACTGCATCACCTGCTTATGAACGAGCCATATATCTCAGTTTGGTGACTGAAGGAGGTGAAAGGATGCGTTCCCCAGGTTCTTCCTGGGGGAAGGGAAACCAAATAACTTCTCTTCATTTCTACATCTGTAGAAGCAGACAAGAGAAGTGAGAATCAAATGTGGATAAAGGGTAAAGAATGAAGAATGACTAAAAATATAGAAGTGGGAATAGATTAAAATAAATAGATTAAGATGCCAGACCATATAGACCACGCAAGGAAATATATGTACTCTGTAAAGTGTAACAAGACAAGCTTCACAGTGTGATTCCAGCTGTTGAAGTAATGCAGTACCCCTGAAACTGAGACAAATAGGAAACTTGTTACAAGTTCACTCCCAGAACATCATCACAGTTCTGCTTAACATTGGATTCAAATGTCTAGCAGTTGCCTTCCAACCCAGCAGCTCACAGCAGGCAAGGTTTCATTTGCAAATGTCATCATCACTACTGGCAGCCTTGGTGACTGCAGAGAGGCCAAGGACTTGTTGATGTAGTGTTAATTTAAATGGAATAAATTGGCCTAAAGAGTCAAAAAATTAGCATGATCCTGTCACTGTGTGCTTAAAAAAGGCTCAGGGTTTTGAGCACAGGCTTCATCTCTGTCTCATGGTGCAAAAAGCACCATTAAAAATCTTCTAAGTTTCATCAAAAAATCCAGACAACCCTTGCATGCTGTCAGCTACAGGTAGAGATCAATATGATACCAAAATAAGGCACTGCTTGAACAGGAAGATCATGCTCTGGAGCAAAGGAAAAAAGGCAAAGGACAGAAATAGAAAATAAAACCTTCTTGCACCTTGTAAGGGCAGATAGAAAAAGTCATAGGTCTGTATCCTGTCTCTGTAATCCTCCAGTTTTCCTGACCCACCTCCAATTGTGCCATTCTTGGCTGCTATGGGGGGAAAAGAAGCAGCTTCTCCAGATCTGCAAGGGTTAAAGTCTGTAAAGCTCAAGGAGTGTTTTCCTGCTATTCTGAGTTTGTGGGGACAGGACCTATTTTAAATGTAAAGTTAATTCCACATTACTAAATAAGTTAGAGAAGTTTACTTGAACTCAGAAAGCGGAAATCTAACCTGACTCTATCTCCACATGCAATCGGCGCTCATTCCCACGCAAAGGCAGCAGGAGCTCCCCAGAGTGTATTAGTAAGTGTTCCCCTGCAAGGCATTCTTCTGGAAGTGGGGAGAGGAAGGCTGTTCTCCAAGCAGGAATGGTAGAAATGCAGCAATGCAAACAAACACTGGTAAGCAAACAACATACCTACTTGATCTCTGCAGTGGATTTAAACGATAAAATTGCAAAGACAACAGTCCATATGCTCTCTGGGCTTTCACCCACCACATGGCAGATTTTGGGAGAGAGCATTGAAGCATCTCCTGGAGCTCTGGGACCATGCCAGACTTCAGAACGATGGAGCTAGATCTCTGTATTTGCTGTCCTTGTGTCCTTTAAGAGATGGCACTAGGTCAAAACATCAGAGCCAGGGTTCAGTTACTCAGCAGAGCATTGAGAGAAGCCCAAGTGCCTCAGACACGATGGCAGCACTTGCTGAATGTGTGCGCTCCCTGAATCCAACTTGCATCAGAATCAGAGCAGGCAAAAAGGATGGGAATGGGCACTGCACAGATGAGACAGAAAAATGAGGCCTAATTGTCTGAAGACCTTTATGACCCAGATACCCTGTTCATTACACAGAAACGTTCTGCCTGTGTAGCCTTCCCTTGATAGATAGTACTTGATACCATTTTATTATTATTATTATTATTCATTCTCTGCTGCTGTGTAATACTAGACTGAGCTGTCAGGAGCTACTTTATTGCCCCAGAGTTGTTACTTTTCGGTAGTGGATGAGCTGACTCCCAGGCTAGAAAACACCTTTCATCTTCCCAAACTGTTTAGTGTAAACAAGACTTCTTGCACGTATGTGATGCTGTTTAATTGAGGTAAATTGCTGTCTAATTGCGCAGATCATGCACAAGAAATAAAAGTAGCAATGTCATAGGATGGAATTTTTAAGGGTTGTGTTCTGTAGCTTTTTTTTTCTTTTGCTGTGAACAAAACATATTTATACACTGATGAGTTTTTAATTAGACACAGTTCCCATTAGCTCAGATTAGGAGCTGGATTACATCTCCTGCATTTTTGAAATGCTATATGATGATGAAAAGGATAAGTGAAAAGGAGGAATTAAAACAAAAAAGTTTCACTGCGTTTAGAGATATGCTAAACAACATCTGAATGCAGATAACTGCCTTCCCTCCACCCCTGCTGATGCGTCTGGGTTTATCAGCAGGAAATGAGTGTGTTTATGTATTGGGAGATATTTGTTTTAAATATTTATAGAGTGCAAAGTCCTTAGGCATGTACAGGAGGCTTTGCAAATTCATCACAAAGTTTTTTTTACACAGACCTATTTTGGGGATTTTTTTGGCATAATGCAGAAAGATTCTGTGCTCAGCCTCTGCATTAACCTAATGGCACTGCCTGGATTAAGTTGAGTACAAGAGGCAATGACACAGTTAGAATGAAATAGTCAGTACCTGGAACTCAGGAAAATCTGAATGTGAAGCAACGAGGGTGGAATTACAACACTGGTATTCCTGACATTTCATACTTTGCTTTACCTCACCCACACTTGCACAAACAAGTATAGACAAATACGATTGCTCTGACCCTGAGTGTAGCAAAGTAGCTACTGACTATAAGACTGATGATAAGGCACTGAGTAGAATCAATCTCCTGCAAATAATCATAAAAATGTAGGTATTTCTTTGCCTTGCTTCTCTCCATCTTCTGCCCTAGATATGTTTGCCTTATTTATCCTAATGAAGCTGCACAGGGCGGGAATTATAGATGCTTAAAGATAAGCATAAATCAGCACTTTGGGATACAAGGTGGGTATTCTGGATCACGTCCTTTATATTAAGGGCAGCTTGTTTCTTCATCCTTTGGTTAGTTTTTTGGAGATGTATGAATGGGAGTTCATGTGGTTTTCTTTCCCCTCAATCTAAGCAACTGTATGTGATGGAACACAACCCATGAATTTTCTTTTCCTTTGTGTCTCTAAGGACAAACAAGAGGGAAAGATAGTGTGTATTCTTTGTTGCCATATGTCGTAGTGAGGTATGTGCTCCCAGAGCCTCTGCTAGCTCTTCACCTCTAAAGCAACGAAAGAGACAAAAAATTGTTTCTCTCTTTGTGGAACACTGCTCTGCAGAAGTATGTGCTGAGGAGTACTTTAATGAGGCACTAATACTCTCTACCATTTGGCATTTCAACGTCCATGATATTTGGGATTCAGAGCTCTAAAATGCTCACAGATCTCCTTGTACAACACCTTTGCCATAGGCGTTCTAACTAAAGGTGCAAAATCTGTCTGGACAGGCTATGCTCTGTGCCCACAGTCGATGAACAGACTGGGTGTTTCAGCTGCCAGGTCTCCAGTCCCATCTGTTCAGAAGCTGCTTATGTGGGTTAGATGCTGGTCAGACCCTTGCCCCTGCTCCAGAAACGCCGCGTACGAAATGCTTGACAGATCAGCTTGACACCAGACTCGTGGCAAACAGCAAGATGTGTACAAGTTGGGATGACTTATAACCAACACAGATTGTAAGACTCCATTAATTAGAAGCTCTATTAATTAGAGAACTTTTTCTAAAGTCACAGGGCTCTGTGTGCATGTTATTTTTAACATCAATTGTTAACGGGATAAAAATTTAAGCAAAAAGAAGATTATAATTAGTCATGTTTCTGTACAGCATGCCTTCATACACTCTGTCACACCTGTTGACATTTAAGTTCCAAAAACCCTTTTTTAAACAAGACAATAGCCAAATAGCAGATGACGGGAGGGCATGCAGATCGTAAGGCTTGTAGATGCCAAAAAGACAGATTGTATGCAGCAGGCATCCTGGAAAAAAAATGTTTGGCAAGCCACTTGATCTCTCTAAGTTTGTCACAGTGAAGAACTGCTTACAGGCAGCCCCACTGCATTCACTGACACCTGCAAATAAACCATAAAAGGAGTTAATCAGATGAGACGTAATTTAGAGCCTGCCAGTCAAAAAGTAATAATCCTAACTGGCCAACCTCAGAGTGCCTAATGCCCTTGTAAAAAGACAAAGGACAACACAAAATATGACTTCCCTGCTAAGTTTATTGCAGTATCACCTACAGATCCCACCTGAGACCCGGCCTTTGCTGTATTATAGGGCATACAAGCAGCTTCTGCAATCCAAAAAGCAGAGAATCCATAGAAACGAGGTTGGTGGTGTGCAGCCACAGAAGACTGACCTGGTTTGGGTATGTAATATGTAACCTCTTTCTCTGGCTGAGGGCAGGGAGTAAAGCACTATACCAAGCACAGGGCTGGCTGTTTGGACCATTGCATCCTGCCTCCTCTCTCTTTGCATGGCAGCTTGTCTTTGTGCTGTATGTACTCTTAAGTAAAAGTTTGGGGGTGACCGTGCAAGTGTCAGTGGTGGCTGCAGATCATCTGTCACGCAAGCAGAAGACAGCAGACAGCATGTGTTGGGCAAGGGAGAGAGATACTCTAATGGCTCTGAAAGGAGCTCAGTAATTGTTTGTTTTGCGATCTGACTCATTGTGTTTACCTTTATCTATAGCAGTACAATGAGGGAAAGGGATTTGTTGTAATTACGTGTTCACCCTCAGGAGAGAGACCTGGAGGTAATCCTGAACTTCAGTGTTATCTGCTGGGTTCACACAAGGTTTGGGATTAAATAGGAGAGATCAGGTTTGCCCGTCTTGCCAACAGGCTTTGCTGTTAAAATGTCAATTTCAGCAAAGTTTCCTCATACAAAGATTGCTGAGAGTCACTATGAACCTCTCTAATGATGGTAGGGTTACAGGTGCCTTTTGTTTGAGAAAGTAGCTGTGTTCCTTTCTGCAACCAGATAATAAAAACAATTTTGGGAAATAATAACTCTCATCTGTGAGAAACCCCAGGACTTCTGCTGAGAAATTGTTCCAAAACAAACCTCAAAGCAGTATTGAAGAAGAAAAAAAAGGAGAATGTTTGAAAGCTTGAGTCACTGCTCATTGTTTTTATTTTCTCTCCCCTTCTTCCAGTCTTTTTCTTCTGTAACCAAATATCCTCCACTGCACAATATATCTTGTTTTAGTCATGGATGTAAACTGTTTTTCCCTTGGAAAGAAACCTCTTGAGTACAAACAGCATAGAGCATGGCAGGAAATACAGCAACTGGTGGTCTCAATGCCATGGGGGAAAAAAAAGTAGGTTTTGTCATTTGTGACTTATTGGACAATTATAAAATTACTTCCAGACATCAGCTGAGATCATCCTCTTCAGCCCACTGGAACTTTGATTCATTTAGGTTGTAAAATAAATAAATAAATAAAAATAAGCAAACAGTAACAGAGTGCACAACCCCATAATCTGTTGCTTCATTAATGCAAGATGTAAATGCTTCTCTTAATCTTTCTGAGCCTTAGGAGTACAGGGTGGTGTATCATGATGACAAGGCAGGGTTACTGAAGGGACACTCTATACACCCTTTTCAACTCAAATGCATTCAGTGCCATTGAACAAAAAAGCTTTAATTTATCTCATATGCAAAGCTCTGAATGTATTGCTTGCTTAATCATGTTGATGCAGACAACGAGATTACTCAGAGATGAAAATTTGTTCACCTGTGGCTCAACTTCAGGTCACGTTAGAAGCAAAAGTCAGAGGCTGGCTCCAAAATGTTGCGTGGCATGAGACTTCTGTTGACAGTTGGGCTGGGCACAGAACTGGGAGACTCCAAGTGCTTTGAGTTCCCACTAATGCTGTTGGGAATACAAGCAGCAAGGGAGTCCTGGCTGTCCCCAAGGCCACCAACTTGAGGTCTTTGTTGATGTCGCTTGAGAATGCAGAGAGCAGGCACTCAGCCGCTTCAGCAGTGCAGACCTGCTGGCAACATAGGTGCTTCCCAGGTAGGTGCTGGCAGAGAGGAGTCACCTTGACATCTTTGGACATCTGGCATTCTAGCTGGATAGTTGGGAAGGTCATTACATGTGTGGTTAACAGGTGAAACTGCCCTGAGTGTTTTGCCTCCAGAAGCACGTGTAAATTGCCCTGGACTTAATGCAGCTCCATACGCACGCAGCCAAGCAGCATATTTATAATGCCTGTCGCTGTGATATATAAGCACTTATCTAACTTACTTTAAGTGCTGAGCAAGCCAGCAGGGCCTCCAGGGAAGCAAGATTAGCAGGCAGCTTGTTGCTGCACCTTCATACTGTGAATCCTTTCTACCAAAGGGAGGGGATGGTCAATTTCTGCGCAGAAGTCGTATCCAGATCTGGTAGCAGGATACGTATCCTGGGCAGGCTACGTTCAGCTAAAATTGTAAATATTTTGGAACTTGGTTGTATTTTTATTCAGCTCATGGCAGTCTTGTACTTCAGCTATTGCACTGCCTTGATGATACAAAAGAAAAAATGTAATTATGAAATGCTTAATACATGTTGTGATTACATGACCTGTTGCATTCCATATAAAATAATTGCAGTAGAATAGTGTTTTTGTCCTCCCTCTTTCCCCCAGGCAAATTCGGTATATTTCCCAACTGAGTAAGTCAATCATTACAACAATAATTTCTAGATCATTTGAGACACTCTTACGTCCATACCATAGGAAGAAGGTAAATCTCAGACAATATTTTCTCAATTGCTACAGAGCTTTCCCCCAGTTTTCTGCATTCTAGGCTCATGAAGAAGTGTGTACAGGACAGATCCTGAAGTTGAGTTCAGCCTCACTAATCTTAATGTTGCTCTGCATGGATATAGGACCTAATCACAAATTTCCACATCTGTATGTCCTTAAAAACTCTGTCTTCAGAAGCATCACAGCTACAGTGCAAATCTCTGTAGCTCTTTACATGACACCATTGCCATAAGAGGTCTGAGTTTCAAGGCAGTATAGCAAGGAATTCATTTTTGCTTAAAGAAATTCAAGTCCAATTCTTATGCCAATAAATTTCAAACAATTTTACTCTCCTTGTGTTAACCTGGAAAGATCTTAACATCACTGAATGCTTTTACAGTCAGTGCTGTTCTGAAGTTGCTCCAATGTCTGTGACCAAAACTTTAATATACATTTTAAGTTAGATGTTTCTATGGACAGCTTTCATAATATACATCTCTCATTAACTATATGAGTGAGAGATAAAGTTCTTTCCTTTGAACTGTTTAATTTTATGTTTTAATTTTATATATGTCACTGCCTTCAAATTAAATTAAGGCATAAGAGCTCAGATGGTTATTACTGGCAAAATGTTAGTCTTTGAGCTAGGGATGTGAGGCAAGACACTGCAGTCAGTATCTTGGAACTCACTTTCAGAAGTTTTGAAAACAAAGGTAACTTCTCCACATACTTCCCGAGTATGCAGCTTGCCTGCATCCTGATTAAACTGATAGGCTAATTCAGCATGACTTGCAGAGGTGCAGCAGTGACATAAAAGTTTGAATTAATAAGAATTATCCAATAATGGTGAATCATTTCTAGGCCTCACATGTTGAAAAGCTGCATTTACAGAAATGCTTTAAAAAACCAGCATTGCCAGCAAGCTGAAAGGCAGCTCAAATTCTAGTTCACATCTACCATGTCTGCAACTCAGCATGCATCACATTGGTGTGTGCAGACCTCATTCTACAGCTTTAGCCCAGTCGTGGCTGAGTTGAATTAAGTTGTAATAAGCTCAGAAATAGGGATTGTAGTGTTTTGGAAGAGAAAGCATATCTTTTTAATGTTATAAGTTCAGTGTATGAAAATGTACTCTTACCGTTTTGGAGAAGCAGAATTTAAGCTGGTGCCAAGATAAAGGTCTCTGCTGAAGCTCTAGACTCAGCCTTTCAGTTGTAGCTAGAGCTGTTCAAGGTGGGATAGAGGAGAGGCCATGAATATTAATAAGGGCTCTATAATTCGATATACACAAAAAAAGAGGACTTTTTTTCCCTTTCTTGCTAGATGTTTTACTGCTGTATGGAATTACAAGCAAGAAGGTATCCAAACATCTTTGGGATAAATTGCCTCCTTTTCCTCTTCCTTCATAACACACTAAGTTGCTGTCAGAAAGTCATGAAACACATATTTGTGTGAAAGCCCAGGTCTCTATTACTAGACTTGCATGTAAATAGTAATCAAGCAGAGTTTTAAAGGGCTATTTAAAAATGTGTACAGAATTGGATCAATGAAACTCCCTGGATTTGTATTTAGTCCAGTGTTCAGATTTCTGGTTTTGAAGATGAAGAGAAAATCTTTGTTTTATGCTTAGCTATTGAAAGGTAGTACTTCACATGTTTTACAGTAGTTAAAAGATCTACTTTCCTTATGGAGCAGTGGATTATATGTCTTTATTTCTAGAATGGGTTTATCGTTACTATTTCCATTGATTTATTTCCAGGAAAGGCATCACATAGGTTTTTCCTCTTTTTTCCATTCCTTCTTCATCTCTTTTTTTAAAATTTCCTTTGGTTCTAGACTTTGACTTCAGATTCTTTTTACAGAGCAAGTAATGCTGAGAAGGTCTGGCATTCTATTTTGAGTACCATTAAAATGTCTATAAATGTAGTACTCCACAAAATGTGTCAGTAATGGCAGTCCAAATTCACAAGTGTTGCTGTTTTGCACTGCAGTCCCAGCTTCCTTGCAATTAAAACGCACAGTATGTAATGTTGGGTGACATGCTCTAAATATTTCCATGTGTTTCTGTTTCTTAGAATTGTAACATGGTTCCCCTCCCTTATTACAGCTAGGTTAGGGATTATTACAGTTATTAGTGTAGTTTCTGGAAGCATTATGCCAAAATGTATCGCAAATTCAATTCTGTTTTATGTAGGCCATAATCTCAAAAGATATTTGGATGCTGAACTTTCAGGATCTTGGCCCTAGGCACATTGCAGGATGTACACACATGAATAGTAATAGCTCTAATCACATTTCTGAAGTGCCTGGTGGGATAGATACAGGATCGGGAGCTATTGCTGCCCAAATTAATGAAAGCCTTTATTAGAACTATGGTTGTAAATTAAGAGGACCGAATGAAGAGCCCTGTAATCACCTTATTTGGGATATGGTTTGCAGATCTCCTAAAGTTTGCAATAACAATTGTTAAACAAAAGACAATTTACCTTTAATGCTTAAAGTTCCTGGATCCTCACTTCTTTTGCCTCTCCAGATGACCTGGCCCGCAGTAACAAGTCTGAGCTGACAGCTGGAGGCCTTCAGCCTCTCTGTAATTTTTATTGGATGATTATTAGAGATAGAAAACTGGCAGCCTGGGGTTTCTCCTAATTTAACTCCTCAGAGCAGGTAAAGAATAACAGACCTGCAAACTTTCCAACTTCTCAGCCCTAATTAACCAGAAATCAGACCAGACACTAAGGCCTAAAGAGGCTGCCCTGGTCTCAGCATCAGCCTTAATGTCTGCTCTGACAATAATTCATTTGGCAGAAGAAATCTTAAGTGTGTTTTTTATGTATTTACAGTCTAGTCTTTTTGCTGTTGCAACAGTGATTAACTTGCACATTATGTACTACTTGTCTACTTCTGCAGCTAAAAATCTGCACAACAAATTTGCTTGTTGTTTATTTGGAGTAGCATCCAATGCTGCTAATTAGAATTAGATTTTAATTGCCATTCCTAACATGTTCTTGAGACACGGGCTAACTTATCCCTCCTTCAGGCAGTGAGATCAACTTCCAACCTTTCTGTGTTTTCAAGGGATAAATGAGTTCAATTTAAATGGCTGGCTAAGACACTTCCAGACTAAGCATGACCTGAAGAACCCAGAAGCACAAAACTTTGTGGCTTTAGACCAAAAATGTTAATCCTCAGGTTCCCAAATTTTGACATTGTTAATCCTCTTTGTGTCATGCCTACTGGCACTTTGCAGCAGACAACAGGTACTTCTGCCCCTTGGTTTTCTCTGGAGGCAACTCACAAAGTTTTGGTTGAAACTGTAAGCAAGTATTTTTGTGTGAGCTCCTCTCCAATAAAGATTGGACTTGCCCCAGAGATATTTCCTATGGGCTCATCAGATCTTACTCTGTAATCTACATGAAAATAAATTTCCACAATTTTTGCTATATGCTGGGATTTGCACAACTGGGTAGTTTCCTTTGCCATCAGCTGGCTCTGGTTTCTGCAGTGGGGTGGATTAGGCTACCAGCAGTCCCCTAAGTCAGTGTTTCTCAGTCTGTGGCAGCTGCCATCTACAAATGGTTTAGGTACTCACAGTAAACTTGTCTGTCACTAAACTGGGTTACAAATGTTTGAGCAAGGTTTCTAGAAATATCACCATCCAGGCTGAACCACACTTTACAAATACTGTTGTATTAAGTTTTAGATGGCTCTTTTGCTTTGTTTTGTTTTTTCCTAATGTCTATATTAGGGTAATGGCTCATTTTTCAGTTCCCTTGAGAATTCCCCTTGAATGTGTGCTCTGTTTGCAGAATCCATTAGCCAAACTAGTCCGTGCTCCAGGAGGAGCCTCAGAGTGCACAACTAACAGAATTACCATCAATAAAATGAATATGGAATTCCTTAAGCACGTGAACGCTTGCTTTCCTGCCAGAGGTACATGGTAGTTCATAAGAGTACTAGCAGGAGATTCTGGATATAAAGAACATTTGTGTCAGTAGCAGATGTAATTAAAGGAATCATTCTCTGGTTTAATGTTCACCTTTAGCACTGATTCTATTGGGGTTAAATGTGGAAAGACATAAATACCATACGTGGGGAAAACAGCATCTCTATTTGCAGACCAGCTGAATTAAAAACCACAGGGAGGGGGGTGGTCCTGATGAAAAGTGTTATAGTGAGAGGTGAAAACCATACTGAGTATTGTGGCCCTGAGTTTGAAGAAACACACCCACCCACAGTGGTTTGCAGCAATGGCTGTGTAGTTGCACGGCCAATCTGCTAATGAACACACAATCTTTAGTTGCTATAAAAGGTACTGTAACACTTCAGTAGCTGTGAAAGGAGTTAGCTCACCAAGTGGTATTTGTTGAAGTGCTCAGGAAAGCAGTAGCAGACAGAGCTAAGAGAAGGCTTCTCAAGTTCTTTTGTGGCTTTTAAGCAACTCTAGACAAATATTAGTTCTATTCTTTGTTATTTCCCCTTCCAGTTGCTTTCAGTTTGTTTCTTAATACCAATCAACTTCACCTGATATTAATACTTCATAGGAGACAGGAAATAAAGGACAGTTCTGCCACCAGCTGTGTCTATTTATCAGTGCTTCCAAATGAATCCACTAGATGCAGTGATCTAAAAATGTCTTTTTCTTTCTATCATAATCCCCAGATTGACACAGGTTTTTTAAATATGCCACTCATCAGCAGAGAGTAATTGTGACACCAATCCAATACTCAAGCAAGCTCCGTTAGCTTCGGCCTTGCAGCTTTCTACAGCACTGCAAAATGTTACAGATCTTCACGGTTTATAATTTTTTGTCTATAAAAAATGTCAAAAAAATGCCACATAAATTATCTCCTGTTCTCAAATTTGTATTTAGTTACATTTGGATGTCTCTAAAAAAATTTTTCTCCATTATTCCTGGCTGAGAGCAAGGCACAGCTGAATGGAAAACTGATGATATTCCTTTATCTGGGAGCAGAGAGCTGAAATGCAGTGTAATGATCATGTGCAAAACTGTATTGTTAAATCTGGACTAAGTCTGAGCCTGATCCTGATCCAAGGCACTACACATTGCTTAGTACTTTTCCACAGCACAGAGTTTTACTGGTGGTTTGGAGAAGAACAAATGATTAATGCTGAAGCTGTGGTAAGGAATAAACAGATCTTACTCATACATTATGGAATTGTTGATGTGTGTACTAGTTCTGGGAAAAGCAGCTAGGAGTATAAACACGGTATTGAATGTAGACTTGCCTCTTGATCCTAAGACCACTATCACTGGTAATCTTAATTCTGTTGTAAACATTAAGGACACATGGCACTCCTAGGGCAGAAGAATGTCCTTAAAAGGGTAGCAAAAGGTCTGGATCCATGCCAAAATGGGGCAAGACTACACAGTGTGTCCTTTGCATGCTCTGAACTCCTTTTTTTTTAGAGTTCCACCACGCACAAAGATCTGGCTAGCTAGAAAATGTCACAGAATTACTTTCCACCACATAGTCAAAGGTAACCTAGCTTACAGCACATGCTGCTGTGCAAAACAGTGTTGTCCTGGCATCACTGTGAGAATCATTTTCCTTGCAGACAAAGATTGAAGGCATATGAGGAATAAAGGAAATTTAAGTGAAAAATAAATTCCTTTTGGGCGAGGAAAAAAATCAAACCAAAACCAAAAACAAGCAAACAAACAAACAAAAAACCAAAAAAAAAACAAAAACCCAAAAAAAAACAAAAACAAAAAAGGAGGAAAAATGGCTAAAGATACGTGAGCTACTTTGTTCTGGGTTCCTGGAAGGATCTTGGGACTTTGACAATCTCTGAAATGTTAGAGGTGTGAGGAGAAACAAGAATCATGAAATATTTTCTTGACTTTTAACTGTGAATCTCGTCCTAGTTATGATCACATTGTTTATCTGAGCCTTCTAAGAAACAGGATCTTGCTGCTTATGTACTGTGTCCTGTTACTTTTACAGTGTTCCATCCCCTGCAGTCCTCCCACATGCTCATCCTTGTAAACTGTGATCGGTTCTTCATTTTTCTTCTAAAGTAACCAAATCTTCCTTATCTGTTAAAAATTAAAAGGATGAAATGTCAGCCAGCAGCCTCCATAATGCTACTCTTTCTTAGTTCCAGTTTAGGCCTTCCTCTTCCGGGACACATTTGAGAACACGTAGAGCAGGCAGAAAACATCAGAGGTCTCCAGTCATTAATGAACTTACTGCCACTCCCTGTGAACGTTGAGACTGTCTGGTAATGTGCTGTCTTGTCCCCCTCCTGTGTGTCCTCTCTTCCAGCCTATGCCTTCTATCTTGGTCACTTTATCATTAAAAGTTGCTTTTCAAAGGGACCATTAAGTGAGCTGATATTGTTACTTGGGACAATTTAACTCCAGAGAAATCAATGAGTCCACAGGCACATCTGTTGTGGTCTAACATTGTAAAAATCAAGTTCTTCCCTTTTTTATCTTCTGTGGTCTGGAGAAGGAGGAGCTTTTAGGGATGTTAATCTTGCAGATAACATGATTGCTGGTACTGATTTGTTGGGACCATGAAAACAGAGTCTACCATGTCCTGTTTTTCAGTGGTAAATTCTTGTTCCACATTTTAAAACTGGTTTTAATAATCTCAAGACTAAACAATGACTAATATGTTAGTTGTGAAGGTAAAGTATCACTTCTCGTCTTAGAGTTTATGTTACTTAGAGAGGAAGGAAAAATCTTGGCCATTATCAAGCCAGTATTGTAATCTGTATCTTATATTCTTGTAGGGCATCTGTGAATAGCTCCAGCAAAAAAAAAAAAAAAAACAAACAACCCAAAACCAAAAAAAAAAACAAAAAAAACCCCAAAAAAACCAAAAAAGAGAAAAACCCTGCAACATTCTATAGAGAATAATGCAGAATATTAAGTTTTTATTAATAGATTACCATCAACTAATTTGTGAATACACATGGAATGAAATGAACTATGAAACTCTGTTCAAGATACTTTAATCATCCTCGAACACAGAACAACTGAGACATTTAATAAAAGAAAGCATTGTGTGGGGCCACAGCCACAGGTCCATTTAAATGATATTACTTTTCAAAATGTTACTCATAAGAGAAACAATGAATAAAAATGTAGGTCTCAAATTGAAGTGGTAATAAACCAGACAGCTGCAGATAACCTGCAATGCTGTCTGACCGAAATAATGCTCTTGTTATTATCTTTACAGTAGTAGAGTCCAATCGGTGAAAGAGCACAAAGTTTTTCACATAGAGGACTTATTCCCAAAGGGCCTGAGCTGGTTTCTGTAAATCTCTGCAGAACTTCATTCGAAATAAGAGCAGACACAGAATAGCTGCATCTATTTGGGACAAAACTTTTTTTTCCCTGTGTTACAAGAAACACACATTATCCTGGTTGGACTTCGGAAGCAAGGGGAGTCTTCTCTTTATTTTCCATGTTTTGCTTGATGTTTTCTGTGTTGTCTGTGAGGAAATGCCCAGCTGAATTCCTAGTAATGTCTTCAGACAAAGAAATCTTAAGACTGTCAATTTAAACTATTGTAGTAATGGAAATCTAAGTTACTTTCTAGCATTGAATTGTATGTGCTTTAAGGACCTGAAGGTCATACTTACAACAGGATCACATGTTGTCATTGTGGGTGATTTTATTTTCATAAACTTTTCATCTTCAGCTGTGAGACTGAACTTTTTTGCTATTCCATCATTTTTCAACCACTGTACAGAGAGATGAAACAGAGTATTTCTATGAAAACAAACTAATTATTGCTAAACAGTCAAGAATGTTGTTAATTATGTGACTTAAATGAATCACGCAGTTTGTGAAACATAAAGGTCTTTTATAAGATGATAATGATAACTACAAGTATTATAACTGCCTTTGGAAATGAACATTAGAATAAACATTCTGAAAATGATACAGTTTCTCTTCTATAGCTTGACATAGAACTTTTTCAGTCCTTCATCTCTGAATTCATAAGCATTAAATGCACACACAGCTTGGAGCACTTCACAAAACAGAATAAATACATCTCCTCATTTGAATCAATAAAGCTACTTCAGTTAACAAAGACTTCATTCTTGTTGGAGCAATTAAAATCTATATAATGTTTGCTTTGATTACTGGACTGGGATAAGTTTTCCCTGTACATTTGAGCTCTAATTGCACTGCCACTAAGAGGCCAGGTGAAAAAAGACTGAAAACACTCAACTGGGCTTCCATTACAGGCAACTACAACAGATTTCCTCCTACTGTCACACACTGCTCAGAAATTTGAGGGTTTCCCCATGAAAGCTTCTTTCTGTTGGCTAAAAAAAAGATTATTGGGTTACACATTGGCAGGAGTAAATGCATTCATGCATTCTGGGAAGGTACAGTAGAGCAGCTAGTAGGGAGAGTTGCATTTCAAACCTACTGTACAACAGAGTAGTTTGTCAGGATTCAAAATGAAAAAGAAAAAAAAACCAAAACCACACAAAGCGAGGCTCTTTGTTTTTGTTGTAGCTGGTTTTCCTCACAAAGTAGACATAAATGGGAAGGCTGGGGACATTGCCATGTATTCAAACTCCCATAGTTTGCTGAATGTGATCAATTTTCACAAAATAGTTCATGCATGAAACTGCAAATATATTGAACTAGAAAAAAAACTGTAACAATTAAAATTGTGCCATTTTAAAATCTAGAATATAAATGAATGCTACACAGGTGTGTATGTAAGTTGATGTTATTATAGAGCACCAAAATACTATGTTAACAGCTAATTTTCTTGGCAAATGGATTTCTTCATAGAACCTGCCTCTTCTTAAACGTATTTTGCCTGAGTTTTTTTCTGCAAGCTATCATTTTCCTCCCCTAAGAAGTGGTTTAATAAATACTGTAATTATAATTCTTTCTAGTGTTGCTTTCTGCAAAGTGCATCAGGGAAGAAAATCCATAAAATAACACATGTATTAAGAGCAACCCAAAATATACACCTACTGAGAGAATTTGAAACAAAGATCCTGAAAGCAATCATTTTATTTTCTCATGGTACCTAAGGCAGGGAAAAACCACAGAGGCAGAGGTGGGCAGTGAGGTAGTATTGAGACATCAGAGGGAGGGTTCTTGTAACACCTGTAAAGAAATTCGGAAGCATTCTACTCTGAACGGGACAATCAGAAATTAGTGCTTCGTAAAGAAAAGAGAAACTCATGTCAGCTGTAATCAGATGATCCTGGGGCAGAGACTGACACCCCTCAGTCACATTAATGCTGAGCTCAGAGGTAGATATGTAGTTACAATGCTGCAACAGTAAATACCGAGTGGACAGGGAGAGAAGAATATAACGCTGTTGTGCAACAGACTGAAATATTTCAAGTTATTCGTGTCCTTCACTTCAGCCGAAGGGAGAAACCGAGGAAACCTGGTGTAGAATGATGCACTATCAGAGACGGGCCTAACAGAGGTTTGTTCTCAGATAAAATGCTTAGATAATGAGAAGCCATGGGGCTCTGACACGTTCCTAAAACATTCATGACTCATCGATCTGTGGAGGAGACGGGATGAGAGCTGCGAGCCGGGGCCGGAGTCGGTGTCTCACATCTCCCTCTGCTGGGAGGCACCGCAATCGCTCAGCCGCGTGTCGCCATCGGAGCTGCCTTGAAGAAACAGCCGGGGCAGCGCTCGCTTCAGGTCCCAGCAAATACGAATTGACAGTAGGTCTCACCCTCGGTATTTTTGCAGTGATTTTTCAGGCAGATAGAGACTGAAATGATTAAGCTTTTTCTTTTATTTTCTTTCTTTTTTTTTTTTTTTTTAGTTTACAGAATATTTGTGGGTGGGAAGTGTTTTGGTATTGTATCATGCAATTGGAATAAGGAAAGTAGTTTAAATACTGAGCTTCAAATGCTCGTGATGAATTGTTCATGAATGAGCTACAGTTCAGGAGCTGCTCAGAGAAAATATTCAGCAAAAATGTGAAAAGAGAATAAGTAAATAAGAAAATTGTGATCTGTTTACAGATAAATAAGAAAAAAAGCTCTTTGGTTGCATTATTTGGCGGTAGCTGGAGGACACAGATTTCAAAAATAGGCATGGAGCCTAAGTCCCATTGCCATTCAAAAATACGATGTCCCTGAAAGTGAGACTTAAACACCTTTGATTTTTTTACCTTTATTCCCTAGGCGTACAAGTCCCCAGCTCCAGCAGTATCCTCTTGCACAAATGACAACAGGATGTTATGCACAGTAGGATACTACAGGATGATATGCACAGTATCCAGCACATGTTTAGGGTCAAAATTGGGCCCTGCCTTTAGCACAATTACTTTCATTCAAGGAGGTCCTCTTCAGATATTATGAAAAGCCAAGCTGTTCAAAAGAATGGTGAGGACAACAAAGTTGTTAATTGCCTTAAATTTATTAAACAAATGGGAGCTGTACACCTCAAAAAATATCAGGAGCAGGATATCATATGATCTCTCCGGTGGTTCAGCAGAGTTCTGTAGTGATGGTTGTTACGAGGTGAAACACTATTTAAACTGTTTAAGTGGGCACTATTAACATATATGCTGACCCATGGACTTGCTAATATAATGCCAAGACTGAAAATTTAGCACACTACTGTAGTGCATAAGCAAGGATGAGCTTTGGAAAATCTGGTTCCATAAATAAGCAAAGTAGTGATTTTGGAAGATGAAACACTATCAGTCGTTTTATCAAATTTCAGTAGGTATGAAAGAAATTTTCCTTGGACCACAACTCCACCACAAATAGTCATTCCCAGCGTGAAAAAAACCACTCAGAAGTTTTTACTGGAAATGAAGCTGTATTGCTCTTGAAATGTAGGATATCAGAAGAGTAGTTTCATTTGCTGATCCCCAGTATCACACACAGCAACCACAGAGGAGGTAATTGCCTATCTAAACTGTGAGAGCAAACTGCAGTACTTGATAGCTTGGGGCAGGCATGTCAGCGGAGTGAGAGGTTTGTCACACACCTGCTTTTTGGATTGCCTTGTGCTGGGTTCTGTCATAAAATAAGAGCAGCATGGCAGAGCCTGGGGGAATGGCACAGCCAAAAGCAGGTGTGTGTGCCACATGCTCCCCAGAACTGCAAACAGCTCGTGCAAGAACATGCAAAATACAGCACTCTCTCAGACACGCCGTGCTGTGTTAGGGGTGTCTCAGTAGCTGAGAGCATCTTGACTATCGTAATCACCTGGTGGGTAGCCTGAACCTGCATCCCTTATTGATATTTGTGTGGAAAATCAGTCCTTGGGGCAGTTGGCCAGAGGTGACAGTACCTGCCAGGGAACACAATGCTCAGTGAGAGGATGGGTTAACGAATTGTACTGGTAATTATCAATGCACAGAAGAGATTCTTCTCCTTGTTCAAACTAGCATTGCTGAAGTCCCACATAATGCAGAGGACCTGAGTATCTCAGCTCCAAAGTCATCAATCTGATTTTGAAACTCTTTGCAATGAGGATTGGGGCACTTGAACCACTGGAAACGGGTTTGATCCAGGTGGAACCAGTTGGAACTGGTTTGATCCAGTTGAATCAGGTTTGAAACTACTGGAATCAGTTTAATCTGGTTTGAACTGATTAGAATCGGTTCGAAGTGTCTGCAACCGGTTTGATCCAGCTGAACCAGATGGATCCAGTTTGAACTGGTTTGTACCACTTGGAAGCAGTTTTGACTAGTTTTGTCCAATGGATCTGGTTTGATGCAGTGTACTGTAGAGGAATAGATTAAGGGACTGTTTTATCCCTTTGAGGCTTAGTTACTCGTGTAAACTCTCTATAATCAAACACCAATTTAAACCACTGTTTTGGAATGAAATAAGTTCTGGGATAACAATGAAGGTTGTGACTCTTGGGAACCATGACATTAGAACACCCAGGCCTCCAAATTCTCTAGTTCATCTCTCTGCAAGGCATAGAATGCTAACACCTAATTTGCTCAGACATGGCAAATGCCTGTGTAGTTTTGTATTTTTTTTCTTTACTCTCAGATGAATAATGGGATGGTTCAAAAAGTTTGATGCAGATCTTACCTGCTTCCAAGCATTCCAAAATACATTTTACCCTTGGATATTGATTTTAGTATCAATCATTTATTGTTTTTAATATCAATCCTCTATTGAAGAAAACTACTTCATAGTTGGGAGTCAGCCTCTTCTCTCATGCAACTAGCAAGAAGATGAGAGGAAATGACCTCAAGCTGCAGCAGTGGAGGTTCAGATTGAACGTTAGTAGGAATTTCGTCATGGAAAGGGTTGTTAAACATTGGAATGGACTGCCCAGGGAGATGGTGGAATCGTCATCCTTGGAGTTGCTCAAGAAATGACTGAACATGACACTTAGTGCCACGGTCTACTTGACAAGGTGGTGATCAGTCAAGGTTTAGACTCAGTGATCTGAGAGGTCTTTTACAACCTAATTGGTTCTGTGATTGTTTTAGTACAACTCCAGATGCTTGGGCAATAAAATACACTAAAGTCAAATTCACCAGTACACAAGTTACACAGGAACTTTTTAAATGTTACCCTAGATTTTATAATCATCTCTTGGAGGAATCTAATTTGGAGTTGAGATTTCTTGAACTTACCTGAAAAACTAAGACAACACTTATTAGGCTGCTAAAGCCACTTTCAAATGGAGACTCTTTGACACTTGATATTTCTGTCCAAGTATGAAAATTGAAGATTGATATTTGCTTCAGATGAGTTTATAAAGGGTATGGAGTGATTTTTAAGGACATTAAAGGTGACAAAATGATAGACTTACATCATATGTAGACTTTTAAGTCACAAACTTTTCAGACAGATGGAAAATACCTTCCCAGCCAGGTACTATCAGGGAACCAAAACAACCACTTCTGGAATAAACCCAGGCAATTTGCACTTTCGAATTCCAAATCCCTGAATTACCTGAGTCCTTTATCTCCATGTCAAATCTGAAATCTAGTAAGCTGGGATAATAATTATAAGGAGAAAAATAAAGAGCCCTTGGACACTCTTGCTCCTGAATAGGGAAATCCAGTGCGCTGACATTAGGGATGGCCCAAGCACAAGTGTCATTTGTCAGAGTATATTGGATTTCTGAGAAAGCTCATTGATGCAGACACATGGGGCATCCTTGGATGCCCTTTCTTATGCATAATGGAGCATAGAAAGATTTGAAAGCATGTTTTCCAGATAAGACCCCTATCTAGTTATTGGCTGCTGTTGCTTGAGCCGTCTTCTCCAGGCCAAGGTATATCCACTTCCAGTAAAAAGTGGGAACTGAACACCTCAGGCTGCAGTGCCTTTGTTCCTCCATTTTCCACCACACCTTGGGTACTGGAAAAAGACTTACTTTCTTCCCAAGCTGAGAGCTTGTGGTCCCTGTGCCATCACTTCTGCCACAGTTATAAAGCAGAAATGCTCCTCCTTGCACCTACTCCAGGGCAGAGAGGCTGACAGGTTGGCAGCCACCAGGGATCCCTGGGCAGGGCTGCAGGGACATCATCTTGAAATTGGGATGGACCTATTTAATGAGGTCACTGAGCTACTAACTAGAAACCAAGCCTGGAACTATAGGTATTACTCCTGGGAGGCCCCAAAACATCAAAAATAAATTAACTCCGATTAATGGAGAAGCAAGCCCTCCCTCTCCTTTCCCTTGTGGTGAGAGATGTGCTCGTCAGCTGGTGCTGCAACAAATACGTCTTCTATGTGTGACATCTTTCAAGGGTCTCTCTTCCTGCCGCTGAAAAGTTTTCCCTAGAATAGGGGAAACAGTAAGTACCTCAAAAAAGAGAGATGCTCCCAATTCACAGAGCTAGGGCAAAACTGGCAAATAGATATCATACATGGGGAACTGTTCTGATGACTATCTGAGTTAGGGAGCATGAAGTCAGGGATTGCTGTGCGGAGCATCTGCAACCAAAAAAGTTTTTGTTCAGGACTCACATTTTCCTTTGAATGTGGTTACAAGTTGGGAGCTTCCTTTTCACTACTTACACAGCCTCAGGAACTCAAATCACAGATTTTGGTGGAGCCTTAATATTTCCTAGCCTGTGCTATATTGTTTGAAGCAGATGGGACTTGCCCCCTTAAAAGATGTAGAACAGCGAGACAGAGAGGTGGAGTGCTCCAGTTGGAGAGTATCGGTGAGGGTTATTGCGTAAAAATCAGCCTGTTGGGTTTGAAACACAGCCTACTTGGGGCACCTTCCAGGCATGCCCAGAACAAAAACTGCCCCTTTTCCTTGCTCTTTGCCTGTACAAAAAAACCCCAAACCAAACAACAAAAACAACAAAAAACAAAACACAAACAGAAAAACCCACCAAACAAAAACCCACCAAAAAACCCTCAAAAAACAAACAAGAAACCAGGGACTTTGCTTTCCTGTCACACTGTAGCTTTATGTCAGCTGCTGTCGAGGAGAAAAAAAATGAAAAATGCTGCCCCGCTAGACCCTGAGATGGGAACAGTCTGGGTAATTCCCTGGGAAGGACATTAAAGTCAGGGGGCAGGTGGGCCAGAGCCTCCCTGGAGGCAGGCAGCTCCACTGGCCGCCGGGAAACCCTCCTGCAGCATTAGCAGGGCTGGTAACTGTTTTCCTGTGTGGAAGGGGCAGGGAGGGGAAGGCAAAGCCAGAGTGACTGGGAAGATCCCGGCCACGCCTCCCAGGAAAAGAGTGCTCCTTGCCTCGCACGCAGCCCTGGTTGGGGGAACTTCTGGGCTGGAGAAGGCAACGCTCTCTGGAGTACCGTGGTGTGGGGACGGTTCCGGGGCTACAGTCCCTGGCATCGGTAGACTTGGTGTGTGAGGTGCTGACCCTGGTCATGGCTGCAGATAGCCCGCCTTGGCTCTGCAAAGGGAAGAGCAACTTCAAAAAGAAAACCCCAAACCAAACATAAACCACCCCAAAACCAAAAACCGAAAAAACCAACCAAAGGCAAAAAAGCCCCAAGTCATAGAAAGCAACAGTAAAACCTGACCAAGCCCTGGTTGAGCAGTGAACCTGAGGTGTGGGCACTGCCGCCCTTCTGAGTGAGATTTGGTGGGCACGTGGTGAAGTCAGAGGCCAGGGGACGGCTTTTGGGGGTGCAAGAAGGGTGGAAGGGTAAGGGCTGGAAAGGAGTGACCCCAGCCTTAGGAGAAAGGCCCTGGAGAGGAAACGGGGAGATGCTCCCCAGGGATGGTGGATTCTACAACAGCTCTCCTGGTGCTATCTCTCCACCTGCCCTGCTGCTTGTGGGAGCACACCGGTATCCCCCGTCCGGCATGAGGGTCCT
Source organism: Aleadryas rufinucha (assembly GCA_013397815.1). Classification (NCBI taxonomy): domain Eukaryota; kingdom Metazoa; phylum Chordata; class Aves; order Passeriformes; genus Aleadryas; species Aleadryas rufinucha. Next base: position 498,802 of record VZTH01016314.1, on the reverse strand, counting down.
CCATGCTGCATTTGATGGCTCCCTAAAGATGGTCCTGGAGGTGTGTGTGGGGGTGCCAGGCCCACGGGGACAGTCTGGGGACGCGAGAGCCACGGGTGTAACGGAGTCCGGCCAGCGCAGCCCTGGATCCCGCGCCTGCTGCGGGCTGCCCTGCCCGCCTGGGCTGGGGCGGGTGTGCGAGCGTGTGTTGGTGCGTGTGCGGGCGCGCACGTGTGCGCACCAACATCTGCGTGCGCCTGTGCCCGCGGGTGTGCGCGCAGGGGGCGCGGGCGGAGGAGGCGAAAGGGGGCCGGTTCTGCGGCGGGTGGCTCCCAGCCTCCCCCGCCCCCTTCCCTCTGGGTCTGCTCCTCGCTCCGGCTCGCATTTTATCGCAGGCGTCCGGCGCAGCCCCCTCTCCCCAGCCCCGGCCCCGGCCCCCGCCCACCCCCGGGGTGGAGGCAGCCGCGCCGAGCCGCCCGCGGGAAGAAAGCAGCCCTCCGCCGGCTCCGCGCCCCTTCGCGGGGCCATGCAGCGCCTCTGCCCGCCCGGTCCGAGAGCAGCCCCTCGCCCCGCCGCCCTCCGCGCAGCCTGAGCGCCTGGCGGGGGCTCCGCGCCGCTCTGCGCCCGGAGGTGGGACGGGGCCGGCAGAGGCGGCACAGGAAAGCTCCGCGGCTGTGCGCGACTCCCCCGCTGCCCCGGCCATGGGGAAAGGGCTGGAGGGGACAGCGGCCCGCTGCGGGCTGGGACTGGGATACCTGCTGCAGACGGTGGTGCTCCCCGCCCTGGCCGTCCTGGGGGCCAGCCGCCCCGGCTCCGCGGCGCAAGGTAAGGGGATGGATGGATGGATGGATGGATGGATGGATGGATGGAGAGGGGTTGGGGCATTCTCCGGGTGCGGGCTAGAAATGCGAATTTATGCCGTGATTATCTTTTTTCCTGTGTTTCTACGTGCAAACAGTGCAATCCCCTGCATACACGACCCCCGCCGGAGTCCGGGGGGTCCAGTCGCTGCGGCCGGGTGGGGTTTGTAGATGCTGAACCTGGCCGGGACAGGCGTTTGCCTGCACTCCGTCCTCAAATGGGTCACGGGGAGTGGAGGGGAAGTTCGGGCTGAAGGAGCCCCGCCGGCAGCCCTCCGGGGCGGGAGAGCGGGGCCGGTGCGCCCCGGAAGGCTGGCAAGGTGCGTGGGAAAGGCAGGTGCGGGGCGAGGGTCCCTCCCCAGCGGCACATTCGTACCCGGGAGCTCTAAAATTGACGGTCAGTCTTGAACCCCCCAAAGCCCCCCATGCCCTCCTTCTTCCTGCCTAAAACATGATACACCCGAAGGGAGTTACCGTCTTTCTGTGTTTCTGTTTCGAGATTTTGTTTCCCCCACTGTGTCGGGGATTCTGGAGTACAATCTCGATCTGCCTTCCCTGTAGCCCTTGTACAAATTCCCCTTTCCAAGTGACAATGTCTTGCTTCTCAGTGCGTGTTTAGGGGTGTTTGAGAGCATCACAAAGAGCCCTGGCTCAGTCTGGCACCCACCCGGCTGATAGCCACAGCAGGAGGCTTTTTCTCCTGCGAGCTGATGCTGGACAAACTTTCTCGGTGCTTTTCTTCTTTCTTTCCAGGAGTTAGACCTAATGTGGAAATGTGTTGCTTTTGTGAAATACAGGAGAGAGAGAGGTTGCTGCTGCATGTGGGCAGAGCTGCATACAGCAAGGATGTGCGGGTTTGTTAAAGCACTTGGAAATCCCAGTTATATGATTAAGTAGAGAAAAGGAATTATAGAAGCTTCTTTGTTTATTTTTCCTGTATATATGACCAAGAAGTAATAACATGCACCAAACTTTTGATTTGGAGTTGCTAGCATAATTCAAGTGTAAGAATGCTTGGTTTTCCCCACACCTTATCTGTGGAGAGGCACTTGTGAAAACTGCACAGATCTGACCCTGTGCTCTCACCCAGCCATTACAAAGTACACTCCTCTGTGGCCTTTTTGACAGGAGAGCAGTGCTGGTTGCTCTGACTCCCGGTGCCCCTGGCAGGCTCTCTGTGGGTTCTCCCAGGCACAGAGCTGTAGGTTTGCTACTGGTGAGCTGGGTGCACTGAACACCATGTCTGGACATGTAGTAGTGCTAATCCATTTCCTGCTGATACTTACTCCATCCCCTCAGAGTCACGTTCCCTTGCTCATTTATCTCACAGGAAGATCAGAAATCTGGCCATGAAAAGGGGGTAGCAGAGAACAAGAGTACAAAAATCCCTTATGCATCGTGGCACATTTCATCTGTGTCTTCCACTCTGTTTTCTTTCACTGGTCGGTTTCGTGTTCGAGATAGGGCAGGTTTGGTATTTCGTATTTAGGGGTTTTAATAGTACCATATGCATGTAGACCTGCATGTCAGTGGGTATGTATCAGTCTGCATGGATATAGATATATCATGTCAGGGGGTGCTGGAGAAGAAAGCTCCTCTCAGACAGTTGGACCTGGAGTGGAAAGGAGCCTGCCTGCTCTGCTGGCAGGACACGGGAGTTTCACATGACAGATGGCCTGAGCAGGGAAGAGAGGACCCCCTGCGTTTGGCTGTTCCAGAGTGCTCATCTCGGTGCCACAAGGCTCATACCTCACACTCTCAGATGGTTTCTCCTTTCCACACTTACCCTCTGTGACACAATGCTGTGTGACAGAAATGCCACGAGGGCAGAGGAGCCAGGCCCCCTGTTCCTGTGCTGCAAAGGGCAACACATGTGTGGGACCTGCCATAGGACACAGGTGTGCTCACCTACCCAGAAAGGGATGGAGAGCTCTTCAGCAACACTTCCCAATGTGTGATGTGTGATAAACTTCCACAACAGAGTGAAAAATCCAGGTAATCTGGCTGGGATATAGCTATTTGTCTTGGACTTGTTTTTCTATGTATACTTTTATTTTTATTGCTAGGACCAGGCAGAGAATTTGGGTGCAGACCTGGTTTTGGCATTTTTCCCAGAGCTGAGGGATTTTCTGGTTGGTATGTGCGGTGGGGATCTTCATGTATGTGTACGTGGTGCTTCAGTGAGGCAATGAATCAACAGTTTAACTATGCCCTCTTCAGGAAGTTTCCTCATCATCTAGCACCGGGCAAAGTTTTCCCTCTGTTCTATTTATACATTTCAAAAACATATATGTTTCATCTCAATTCCCCAGCTATCTTTAGCTTTTGAAGCCTTCTAAGAAAGCCATGAGCATTCCTTGGACTTGTGCTTTCATACCTTCCTTTTCCATTGCCTCACAGAAAATGAATTTATTAACTTAGGGTTTGGTGGACCAACCCCCCTCACTCCCTGGCAGATTCATTATCACTGCATCTCGACATCCTCCTGTGAGCTTCTTAGCAGACCTGAATACACTTTTTGTTTTATTAGTATTTCTTATCTTCTTATCTGAAGCTGTCTAAGTATTTTTCCGCTGTTATCAGGAGAGAACAGGAAATGGCTGCAATGGTAGAGACAGCCCTTAATTCTCAAAGCGGTGTGAATGGGGCCAGAGCGATTATCAAGCCAGAATCAACTCTGATCTGGCATTCACTGCATTTACTATACCTCTATGATAAGCTTCATGAGAATGAGAATTCAAATGTCCCAAACTGTGCCCCTGCTGGGCATTTCAGTGCCATCTCTGTCTTTGGCTCTTCAGTCAGCAGAGACTGGGCTTCAGCTGCTGTGCTTCCCTACAGCCCCTCCACTTCCCGGCTCCCAAACTGTTGTCCACTTATCCTGTGGCTCCCACCTTTCTGTCGTGTAGGTGGGACGAAAGGGAGGGTCAGGCTATCTGTCTGTAGTGACAAACATGGTTCAGACAGCTTTTGGGGTTAATAACGATGGTGTAAAAGATGGTAGAAAAGCTAAATGAACTACGTATTAATGAGGCTGTGTTTCATTTTTTCATTTACAATAAAAGAGTGCATTTTTCATGCTTAACCCCTCAAACCTAATTAAATCAAGTGATAATTTAAAAAGAAAACTGTAAAAGAGCCATATGTGCAGATATTTGTCTTGCCCCAGCATAGTCTGTATTAGCAACAGCAGCAGTTTGAAAATGCTTAGTGCGGAAAAAGTGAAATATAACATGTGAATGTACTAACCTTTTGGGGATGCATTTCCTAATTAAATACCTAAACACATCTTGTTGAAAAAAGGCGGGGAAAGGACTTAATTATCTTGATGCATCAGTGGACCTCTCCTACTTGATCATGTGGGTGTAGTATTTGTATTAATAAAGCAAGAGCCAAGTAGTATTTTGTTGTGAATGGAAAAGGCCCTTTGGAACATTAATCTGTTTTAAAGCGGTGCACTGTGGTAGATTTCAATGATGCTGGCAAGTTTGAGCTGGCTGTGGTAGCCTGTACTGGTTCTGAGTAGCATTTTAGAACTACAGTACTCTTTGCTGAAAGCAAAGCAGCCACTGTGTTCCCTTTGCTGGCAGAGGTGCAATTTAAGCAGGATTAAAATTAAGTGGATGAATCTGTGTATAGAGGAGAGATTCCTTCCTGGGAACATGGGAGTCAGAATCTGAGCTCTTCTCCCTCTGGCTCCAGGCTCTAGCAGCTGGTTGCAATAGTTATGGAAAAAATATATAGATCACATACAGGCTCCTCCTGACGGCTCTTCAGCATTACTGTCAGTGTCACTTATTCCTCTGTACAGTAAGAATGCCACAGTGCATCTAAACATTTCCACAGTTGCTGTGCATGTTTGCACTTAATCATTTTACATGGATCGTTCACCACACAACTTTAATTTTCTTTGGGAATGGTCTTAAACCCCAGTATTCACTATATTTTGGGACTAGCTTTGTGTGTGACATCCGAATTCAGAAACAGGAAACAGCCTTAACCAAATTAAAAAGATTTTCCTAATTTAATTTTCCAAATACAGTACATCTGAAAATGGGAATACAACTCTGTGCCAAGGCCAGGCAAATCAGTTCCATAGCTGCTCTGTGTGGTAGGAAAGGAGAAAATGTGGGTTGCATTTATTAGACATTTCCAGGTGGATACCTGGATTTTTATGGAAGTAGAAGAGAGGTGTTTTGAGGCATAGTCTACCCAGTTCAGTTGAATAGGATACAAAGCAAATCAGTTTCTGTGGAAAGTAAGATAAGCCCAGGCTGAGTAGGACAACAACTGTGTATTTCTGTACAGTATATAACTAGAATTTTGTGCATAAGTAGGATACAAAGGAAAGTTATACTTCAAAAAGCAAAGCTAGATTTATGTTGTGCTACCAGCAAAACGGTCTTGTTTTTGGTAACCTGTTTTATAGTGTATGGCTGTATTTCTTGACTTCTGGTTCTTTCTGGATTTTACATCACTGGACTTTTGAGGAATCAGTTCTGGATACTTTTTCTACAAAAAGGCAAGAAAATTACTTTTGCAGCTCATCAGAAAAATATGTTTGAATTGCTGGTGCAGAGGGGAGTTCCTGGGTAAGTTTGCATTGCTCATAGTAGTGAACAGTTTGCTGTGATTTACTGAAAGAGGACTGGGCTCATTGTGAGCCTCAGACTGTTGGTTTGTCATTGAAAACACATTACTGGAGGCTATCTTTGAAATAAAAGTATAATCATGGATGCTCTACCTATGTAGTATATTTCATATAACTGTCCATATATCCCTTTAGGAAAAATGGCATTGTCTTTCCTCCCATTAGGATGGGGAGAGGGCTGTGCTGGTGGTTTGTGAAGTGCACGTCTTGTTAGCCACCCAGTGGAGGTATTTAAGTCTAGCAGGCAGCGATCTTGGCACCAGTGCCAGTGAAGCAGTAACTACAGCGTCTGTCATTTGCATTAGCCAGCTCTGCTTCGCATTCGGCTTGGAGGTACAAAGCAGCTTCTTGACTACTAGTCAAGAATCAAAGGAAAGGAGTCAGAGACGAGCTGTGGTTTTCCAGTTGGCCATAACCTCCATCAGCACAGCGTCAGGATAATGTTGTGCAGAGGCACAGTTCAGTGCCGGCTGCTTCGAAGGACTGAAGGAATGGTGGTGTTTTAAGTGATTTATTGCGTGTGCTCAGTAGAGTCCAGTCTCAGGAGCAGGCGCCCCTGGATCTTTCCGTCATAACATTATCCAAGAGGCAATCTGAAGGAAATGTTACTAAGTCTTCTGGGAGGCAAAATGTATTCAAAGAAACACTTAATTTGAATCATTTGCAAGCAAGCATTTGAAATTATGCTAAAAAGGGAAATGGTTATAAAGAACTTTACACAGAACAAACAGGAACAACAAAACTCCCCTTGATTTTGAACATACTTTATTCCCCTGTGTTTAATTTAATGGGGTCATCCGTAGGTACTCCAGCCCTGAACTCCACTGCTGCGGTGGGGAGGTGATTTATTGAGTATTGTTGTTGGGTTCATGATAGGTTTGGTTAAACATTTTGCAGCACATCCATTGTGGTTATTGCGTTTAGATTTATCTTTCTAGGGTGAGGATGTAGCATAACACTGAGTGCACACTAGCTGGAGGAGCTAAAGGAAAGCCCCAAACTGTAGCTGTGTTCCAGTTGTTTTCCTCAAGGCTGGCTCTGCTTGTACAAACAACACACACAAGTAAGGTGCAGTGAGTGGGAGCAGAGGTTTTCCCAGCTCTCAGTAACCTCAGAGATGCTTGTATATAGCTTTTTCCCTAGGCAGTCATCACTAGAACAACTTCCTGTTTGCTTTTATGACTCCATCCCAAATCACATGGACGTTAAGCAGGAAATACGGGATTTCCTCCCAAGTCATCAAACACCAGGATTTGGGGAGTCCCTTTATAGCCTGGCACGTTATCTGAAAGTTTGGGCTGGGGAGAAAGAGCTCCATGAAAAAATAGTCTCACTTAAAAATACCCTTTTTATCAACGTGGAAAATTTAGGGGGAAACAAAACAGAAAAAAAGATTCCTTTTTGTTTATTTGCTCAGGGGAGGTTGGAAAAAAACCAAGAAACCCTAATCAAAACCAGAAAAGAGTCAGTTGTTTTAGTGAAAAGGTCAATAAAGCCCTGAATATTTACCCTGCTGTCCAAACTATTTGTATTTATGGTCTCTGAAAATCTGTTCGGTGTTCAGTGAAAATGAAGAAGTTAAAAAGTTGTGAAGCCTTCTGACAACAACAGTTTTCATTTCCATTTGCATTTTTCCACATATTTCAACCACCCTAGTGAAAAACCTCACTGTTAGACTTCATTTACAGTCCTGGTCAGCACTGGTTAAGGCATGTATTTACAGCACTTTCTAGAGCTTGCTCTTTTGGTTTGGTTGGCTTTTTTTGTAAATCACACTGATTTTGCAGTGATGCAGATTGAGATGGAGACCCAGATTCTCAGTGGTGCCAGACATGCCCTTATTTCCATGAGGGAGTGTCAGGCAATGCTGAATTTAGGTGAGTACCTTTGCTGTTTCCCAAATACAAGCAGTGCTGCTCTAGCTTGCATGGCAGTCCAACAGTCCCATCAAGACAGGGACGTCTCCTCTGTCAGTATGTGATGCTGCAGTGCCTCAGCACCTCCTCACATTCTCACTTTCCTTTGTTGTGAGTCCTACACAGGCAGGAGAGCAGAGGCAAGCAATACCTGCTGCGGGGAATATTTGCAGTTGTGTCTTTAGCAAAGCTTTAGCCGTGCTTGCGTTGCCAGAGACAATGGGAAGTTCTTATTTGTAACATTGCCTTAGTTATTCAATCTCTATTTTGCTGGATTTGAAGGTTTGCTGTATTTATCACTGTTTGGTGGAGAGGTCTAGGGGGAATTGCCTAAGCGTGCAGAGCAAATATATGAGGGAAGCCAAAGCATGAGCTCGAGTCTTCTGAGTAGCCAAGACTCTGGTGCTCCAGTCCATTCTTCTTGTCTGACAGTCCCAAAGAGGGGATGCTACAGAGGGAGTGCTACATTTCTCAGGTACCTTCTCAATGTTGAATTTGTTGAGTCTCACTGATGGTTTCTTTATATCTACTGTTATCTAGAAATATGTATAAAAGGATGCCATGGGTTATGAATGGTACTCCCCAATTTAGTCTCTCCCACTGGGACCCTCCAAACCACATGCTGCTCGCTCTCTCCCTCCTCTCTTTTCCCCTTCCCCTGGGGTGGGATGGTGAATTGGAGGCTCAAAAGGTAAAGATCACAGCTTGAGCTAAGAACAATTTACTGGGAACAGCAATTAGATAAGAAAATGTACAGTAACAGCAACAATACTGACGACAGAAGGTGCAAGAGAGAGCAAATGATTCACATGGAAACTCCCTGACCACAGCAATGCCTGACCGCTCCCTCTGCCATACTACCCAGACTTGGATTAGAGCCCTTTGCCTCATCCCTGGAAAATGAAGTGAGCTGGTATAGAATAACCTCCGGGTCCTAGCCATGCCCCCTCCCAGCTACTGCAAAAATTGACTCTGTCCTGGCTGGAACCAGAACAAAGGAAAAGGCAAAGTATATGCTGTTGCTCAGGAACAGGGATGCTTCCTAGAAGCTCTGACTTTCTGGTGGCAGGCAGTTTGGAAGGATTTTCTTTGCCCAATGAAATCCACAATGTTATCTGAAATTTGGAAGGAGGAAAAGCAGATCCAGCGCATGACTGCAGCACTGTTGTAAATGGAATAAGGATCACTGTCCTGGGCTGTTTTGTTTCATTTGGGTTTAATCTGCAATTCAGGACTATGTTACTCAACTGTACTTTGTTCATCTGAATGAACGACTTACGCTCCAGAGGACCCTGTTGCCTTATGAGTCATAAAAGCTATGAGGTTGCCTAGGCAATTAAATCAGCATCTTTTTGCTCCTGTTGCGGTAACATTTTCAACAATAATGCTAAGGAGCTCAGATAGATTTCACTGGCCTGGCAACAGCTGAGCATTTTCTTGTTAGGTAGCTCCTGCCAATCCCTTTTTAGTTATTTTAAAGAAGTAAAGTAGCTTTATTTCTTAGTCTTATATTGAGTGAGAGGTTGAAATGTTAATCTCAGTGGATTAGCGGTGTATCCTTTGAGAAAAAGGAAAGCCTGTGTTTTTCTTGGTCCCCTGAGTGCTGGATGCAATTGTTTGAGAAATCTTGAATTTCATCAGCTAGATACAAGGAAATGTGCAAGTAAGCCTTGAATGATCTGTCAAAAGAGGTTGACTTTATTGCAGCTGTTTTGGAAACTTGTTTGAACTGATAGTTGTTCCCCAGGTGTTTCTTTGCTTGATTTTAGTGCATTTCACATGAGACGGTGAAAAGGGATCACCACAGGATTATTAGTAATTCAGGTCTTCTTGGAGAGCTATATTCCAGCCATCAATTTGCTAAAATAATGGCTGGAATATGAATTGCTGCACTTTTATGATATGGTGTATCTATTGTTTAAATACATTGCTTGTCTTATCCACTCCCAACATATGTGTTTATACTGGAAAGTTTACATAGTGAGTGAAAATAACAATACAGTCTCACTGAATGAGGTTAATTGCAGTTCAGTCATACTGAAATCAAGGATTAAGAAGTGGGACAGAATAGCAAGCGAGACTAATTTCTGTTCTCATGGGCTCTGGATTTACCTACACTGACTGAAGTGCAGGCACTTATGAGGAGTAATTCCAAGTAGAGATGTGCACATTGCCTTAGTCTGAATGAATTTTCTGTTTCATTAGTGTATCTCTAAGTTTTGCCAGTTGCTCATGGAGTCAGCACAGATGTGTCCCTCTCACCTTTCCCTTTTCCCACAATTTTGTGTGTCTGTCTGGTTGCTCTGCAGCTCTGCACATACAAAAGATGAGTGGCTGTGACTAACAGTGAATAGCTGGAGCTAACAGGCAAAGAGTGAGGTGTCCAGACTGAAATTTCAGGTTATCTGCACTCAGATGGGACTATAGAAAAATCTCTGCTGCTTGAACCTCTGCTAACAGGATAAAATTCTCTGGTGCTTACAACTAGGAAGAGATAAACTTTCTTCTGTTAAACTTGGCCACTTGATCTGAAAATCAGGGTTCATTGTGAAAACTAGAACTCTGTCTGGTTAAGGAATGGATCTGTAGTTAAATGGGGAAGACTATGCCCTTCTACAAGTGCTGTTCACAGAAAATCTTGCTGAATTGTCTCATGAAATACTTGTATTCCTTGTTCAAAGGTTTTTGGCCCCAAAGCTGCACTATTTTTTGACAAATCATCGTTCCCATTACAAATTCTTTTCATGCAGACATTTCAAACCTAGCTTGAGGGACTTCCTTTCTGCTTCCTCACTAGTTTTTGAAGATGAGGGTATCTTTTTTGGTCTCTTGTTCAAACAAAATGCAACAATCTTCTTATGCAGCAGATCTCTGGCAAGAATACGAGTGCAGGTTTTCCTTCTCTTCATCATGCAAAATAGCTGTACTGGAGCAAATAGGAAGTTTCTAATTTCTTAGTTCCTAAGTAACTAGAAAGTTTGTAGCTAGAAAGTTCAGTACTGGGACCTGTCAGTTTCACTATCAGTTTGCTTTAGTTTTGTTGTTTTTTAAATGCCTAGTGTTTATGCCAAGGATAGACTTATGTGGTACAAGGCCAGGTTATGACCACCAACAAATGTAGCTCCATTAATTTCAGAGCCAGCACGTCAGAAGTTGATCTGCTTCTGTGTTAAAAATATGTTGACACTGTAGAGTGAGACTCTAGGATGAACAGACCTTGATCTCATCTTACTTGGCGGCAAATTTTTTTTGTGGGGTTGTTTCTTTTTTACTTTGTTGGTTTGTTGTTTTTTTTTTTTTGAAGCTAAATAATTTGAATAATTTAGAGGATTTCCATTTCCCTTCCATGTAGCGATGTGACTCTTTCCTGTAGAGAGATTAACACAGTGCCTCGCTTGAAAACAAGTTGGCAAGATTCTTTCAGGTAGATGTTTTTTCTCTTGGATTTTGTTACAGTATTTCAGATAAGAACGCTGACAGCCAAATGTCACCAACTGCAGGCAGATATCCACGTAAATATCTATTACACACAAATGTGTGGCAATTTCCTGCCTTAGCAATCATTTTTGAACTAAAGACCTCTGCTACTAAAAGCATGAGCTCCGAACTTTTGAGTTAGAAGTGCAGCCTGGTAGCTGGTAACAAAAGCAGTTGTTATCTTGGTGTAGGCAGTAGAATGAGAAGTGCCATATGCCTTTCATAAGCACTTCAAAAGACAAAACTGTTCAGCTGCTAACTTTTGTCTTTTGCTTGTCCTGAAATATTTCTATATGAATCTTTTTCTTCCCTCCACCCCATAAAGTTATATATTAATTCTTTGTAGTAAGCATGGCTATTAGATAAAAACTTCCAAATCTTAAATAAAAAAAATTAAAATGCCTAATTTAATTACATATTTTATAAACATTTCTGTCATTTTGTGGTCTCAAAAATAAAGTTTTAAATTTGCATTTATGAGAAACATTTGCAAAGAAAATGAATTTAAGTGGCAAAGTGACTATGTGTGGACTATTAATCTGCTTTGTTTTACTGATCATCTTATTTTACCAGTACTTGATTTCATTGCCTTTTTTTTTGTTTAGGGAAATCAATAGATAACGGTATTGTGATCAGATTTACTTTCTGTCTGACTATTTTCACTGGATTGCTTGGGATTTACTCACTGGAGCAAGGCAAGGAAAATTTGGTCTTTTGTCTTTGAAGTTTCACATTCACTAGTACCAATGCAGAACACATTTCATTTGCAGAGGCCAGGCTGAGGTTAAGTTGGTTTTAAAGATAACAGTAGATTCCAGCGTCCTTGCATTTGTTTTGTATTTGGTGACAGTCACTAAATCAGGGGAAGGAATGTTCAAACAACACACTTGAGGAAAAGTGATTTTTATAGAAAGGGCCCATTCCTGCTAATAGCCAGTAACTGCACACAACCCCACTGACATTAAAAGTCCATTAGCTAAGCCAAGTTTAAACACCAGCTGATGCTATGTCAGCTAAATGTATATTGGAATTTTTCATGTAACACAGCAATAGCACTTCTGTACTTTTCCTAAAACTATGTACATTAAGAAAAGCAAATGTCATCTGATAGTAGTAAGATGAAGAGTTCACATTAAAGTAGACAGAACTGTAATCAAACTGAAGTCACCATCTGGTTGCATTAGTGAGAAACAAAAATGGGTACAAGAAAAGCAGGGAGTGTCAGGTTTCTGAATTAAAGCTAGATTAACAAATCTAGTGTACAGGCTTCTGTAATACAGGATAAGCACAGAGCTGCTTATCTGCTTGGTTTTTTATCATTAAATATAATATGACCTTGTTTGAGAAAAGTTTATATTGAAGTCCGTAAGATGCTTTCTCATGCGGAGCACTGGGTTGCCATGGAAAGTTGTTTCCTGGCTATATAGGAAATATGTCTCATTACAGCAGTGTGAAAACCTTTAAATGGATCAAGATAGTGTTTGTATGTCTATGGTCTGAAATTCTAGTTAACCAGTGGCACAGCAAATAGCATTCACCCATCCCTATGTATCAAAAAGAGGGTGAAAAGGATGGTGAAAAAATGGTGTGTGCTTGGTAGAGAGAAGTGTTACAGGTGATGAACTTACTGTTCATCTTCAGACGCAGCAGCAGGCTGAGGTCCCAGTACTGTGCTCTTGGCACCCACAGAAACACCGTTTAGCACCTGGTTTGGCAGTGGGTCTAATTCAGAGAAGTCACTTTGAAGTCTGCTTTGAAAATAGACCTTGTGCTATAAAGCCATTGTGGAGACAGGCAAGCGATGGCTTAGTAAGTTAATGTGAGGGCTGGAACAGAGGGGTAATTAGTCGCTCACTGACCCTCTCCCAAATCTGGGGAAGTATTGCTGTAACCTCCTCTACCTCTGCTGTGTCATTGTCTGTCCATTAGCGAAGCCTTGTGCAAGTACTGACAGGAGCACAGCTAAAATGCCTGATGTGGGCAGACAAATCCGCTGCAAACATCCTGTGAGTTTATCTCCGGGGCTCCCTTACACTCCTACCACACTGTGTTAGTAGTGCAAAACTCAAATGTGTCATGAGGCTGAGCCTGATTTTTTTGGTCTTCCTTGCTGAAGGAGCTGACATCAGTAGCGTGCCCAGAGCAGATTGTGTGTTTGTGAACCACAGGGTTTAAGGAGAGTAATTTAATTGCATTTTTCCCCCTTCTGGAACATAACATGTAAACATATTACTGAACTAAAGCCTGGTTTTAATTACAAGCAGTAACTTTTTCATGTTGACAGATTTTCACATGGAAAGCTTTATTGAAAATGAGAGGAGACCTCTTTGCCATCGTTAGTTCTTGCTGCTTAGTGCTTTTATCAAGTACAGTAAAATATGGTTTATAATTAATTCAAAGCTTATATGGACATGTTTAATATAATTACCAAACAAAATCCTGTTTACTGACATATTGCTTGTGAAACCAGCCTGAATAATCTGGTCTCTGGCACACATAAATCAGGCAGTAATAACAGCTGTAAATATTTCATAATATACTTAGAGTGCTTTGATTCTAATACTGAATCCACTTTTGGGTTTTAAGGATAAAACATAGGTCAAAAAATTACTTTTACCATATGTTCCTTCCTAATCTCTTGCACTGCTTTGCCTGAAAATTATTTAAAAAATCATAATTGTATTTTATTATAAAAAAAGTAAATATAGACATATTAATGAGCTGGGAAAATTATGTAATTAAATTATGCTGGAGCTAACAAAATGACGCCATTCACATTGGCACGGCGCAATTGCTTCAATACAACCATGAATATTTTTCATTGGAAAAGTCACTGCAGTGCCAATACTCTTTGTCTTAAAGTTTTGCTATTTTTATCTGTCTGGATGTCTGTATATTGTATACTAAGCCTGAAAGACGTTCATAAGACACTAAGAAGCGGCTGGTTACGCAGCTAATTCAAGTGGCCAAAGGGCTGGAAAGCCAAAGGGGACCAGGAGCTGGGCTTGTAGTGGGCTGCTGGGGGACCTATGATACTGTGTTGAGTGCTGGGCCCCCTCTTTCTGGGAAGGCTTTGAACCTGTATTTAAATAGAAGGAAGAAAAGGTGACCAGCTGTCTGTCTACTGCAGAAAATTTGGGGTTGCATGAGGATACTGAATCATCTTTGGGCATTCGAATGGTGTGTATGGTTTGTCCAGTTCAGAGAAGTGCCTTGAAGGTTCAGGAAAAGGTTTATGATCATCCCTCAAGTCATTTTCCCCTGCACCAAACAAAAGACCTTAAAAGCAGTTGTGCAAAAGACAACATTTTGCAATTTTTGTTTACCTGGAAGTGTTCTTTAACCTCTAAAATAAAATAAGAAATAAAGTAACTAAAGTACTATTTAGAAAGGCAAATTTGAAAAAATTTTCCCTTTGGGAATTTTTTTACTCTTGTTCTGCAGTTGGATTCCCCTGCTAAAGTTAACATAAATTAGCAATTTTTTTGGCTGTTGCAATCTCTGGAAAAATCATCAGTCTCCAAAACTGTGCCAGGCTCCTTCATGAATGCTGCCCCTTCCAAGCTATGAACCTCTCAAGATCCCACCCCCCAGAATAAAAAACACAACTAATACTTTTTCTGAGGTAGGCAATAACATTGGGATATGTTGCAGGAGTTCTTATTTTTGCTCCCTACCTCCTTGAGGGAATAAACAAAGCCTGTTTGTGTAAAGGGAGCTCCTTGGCCTTGCTTTAGATGGTCAATATTTTAAGATGCATCAACATATTTTGATTTGTGTAAAACTATATGGCGATACTCGCGATGCGTATTAAGGGTCCCAATCAGCATCCTACAGGCACCTAGGGATCTGTGGCTATGATTTGCAAAGGAGCTGCTACAAAGTATTTAGCAAGTCACTCTCTCTAGGGAGATCACAGGGGCTCCTGAATGCGGTACTTTAATTTTGGAAAGCTGAAGTCCCAGTCCTTAGCTTTCCTTAGTATGAGAACTTGCACTGAAGTGTGAGTCATTTCGTGAGAACATTGTAGTGCATGAACAATACTAAATTGCTTTGTTATGTGTATGTGCAGGCCGCATCCAGACACTGTCATTGGGAAGTTATTAGTATATATAATTAACTAACCACAAGGAATTGCTGGACTGAAATAGCTTGTGTAAGCCTACGTGTTTCCTTCCCACAAAGCCAGCTTAAATGTTCATGCAAGTCTCTTGCTAAGGAAGTGTCTTACTGCCAATGAAATATTGTTTGGGAGGACGCCCTTACCTGCAAGAGTATAGAGCTTTACCTGGCAATAGCCTGACCTTCAAAAGTTAGTTCTTCTAACTTGTGCTCTGTGCTGTTTATCAAATGCTGTGTTGTTTCATATTAGATGATGTGACCTTTAGATTTCAGCTGCTGCCATAATTTAATTGACAGCTCCTGTAGGAGCCTGTTGTGGTTTAACCCAGCAGGTAGCTAACACCACACAGCCGCTGGCTCACTCCGCCCCCGCACCATGGGATGGGGGAGAGAACTGGGGAGAAAAAAAAACCTAAAAATCATGGATCGAGATAAAAATGGTTTAATAGGACAGAAAAGGAAGAGAAATTACCAGTAATATTAATAACAACAATAAAAATAATTAGAATATACAAAACAAGTGATGCACAGTGCAACTGTTCACCTGCAAAGTTCCTGTGCAGCAGCCCCTGCCCGGCTTTCCCCCTCACTTGTATACTGATCACAACAGGATATGGTATGGAATATCCCTTTTGGGGTCAGCTGTCCTGGCTGTGTCCCCTCCCAACTTCTAATGCACGTCCAGCCTCCTTGCTGGCAGGGTGGGGTGAGAAGCTGAAAAGTCTTTGGCTCAGTGTAAACACTGCCTAGCAACACCTGAAACATCAGTGTGTTGCCACCATTAGTCTCATCCTAAATCCAAAATATAGCACCATACCTGCTACTAGGAAGAAAATTAACTCTATCCCACCCTAAACCAGGACAGAGCCAAAATTATTTATGAGAATTTGTGCAACACCAGGTTTTCATGACTCAGGCCAACAGATATGACTTGTGTGTGTGAAGACCAAGTAGTTGTGGCAGTGTAGGAGTTCAGGAAGGCCAAGGGTGTTTTCATTAGTGAGGAAATGGAGACCAGCTGCTTTATTTATGCTTATAAATATATATTACAATATTTAGGTGCACAGGTAAATTGTGTGTGCTGCTTAGCCCCATCTGTTCCCAATAAATTTCAGCCTACAGGCTCTAGGTTTTGAAACTTTTGATTATGCTCAGAATAGTGAACTAAGTAGAAGAGCTGGCCTTCACAAAGTATGCTTGCAGCTGAACCTCTCATTTTGTGTAAACCAGCACAGCTTCCCGGAGCTCAGTGTCTCAGTTCTGCTCCAGCTGAGGGCTGTTAACAGTCAGGGTTTCTGTAAGACTCTTTCCTGGAGGAGAGATTTCTATCTGGTCTGTTTGGACAGAAAAAATTTCCATGACTCTAAGAATGCTTTTAAAAAAACTGGGGAGAAAAAGGAGCAGATGCTGCAAAGTACATCAGAGAGCAATCCCAATGTTAACAAAGAGAGAGATTATTTACCACTAAAATGAGGAGGAAAACGTTTGTATCTTTGCAAGATCTTGTCCCACCTAGGAGAACCTAAAGCAAAGATAGACATCTGGAAGGGCAATTATTGGTTAAAATGCTGGTTTATGACTACAAATTGTTTGAAACTTTTTATTTAAAAAAAAAAAATCTTCTTTGGAAGTTTTTGCAATCACCCACAATCCCACTGATGCAAAGCCTCTTCAAAGACTTAGTAATTAAAATGAAAAGGCTGTATTTTCCCATTGCCCCAGCTCTCTGCAGTTTTTTGTTCTCGGAACATCACCCTACTTCTGAACAAAAACTGAGATGTATTTTTCTGTGTACCATCAAGACCATCTTCCTTGCTATGACAATGACCGGTCACTTTTGATCCTCTTAGAGAGTATTTACAGAAACAGAAGTAAAACTTAGTTGTCCTCATTGTCTTCTATCAAAGTAGGTAATGGAAAATTAAAACACAAAAAAATGAACCTGCTAGGATTAACGATTTCCAATATTAGTAACAGGGGAAAACATACATTTCTTTGTAGAATTAAGAGTTTTGAATACACTGCAGGCTTTATTTTTATTTTCCTGGGTGGTAAGACAAATACTGCACTGTATAAAGAACTTCAAGCATCCTCTTCCCCTGAAAATAAAGTTCATAAATACAAGGTATAGACTAAACATTCTTTTCTCTTGCATGAAAACTTGGGATGGGAACAAACCTGTGGGATTTGAGGCTGGAGAAAGGCTGAAGCAGAGTAGTGTGTATTTACCAGCCACTTCAAAACCCCGAGACAGACACAAACGCATGCAGGCAGCCTGTTTAAAGGTCAGGTATGTTGTGCATGGATACTTGAGTCAAGAAGGAGAAGGTAGTGATAAAGGAGCTGCTGTTCCATTTTGTTAGGACACCAGAATGCACAAAGAGGACCGGTCTGGCCTAATGGCTGTGAGTGGCCCCACAGTCATCCCACACATGACACCAGTTGTTTGCAATCGAGTGGACTCAACGTGGCCCTGACATAGGAGGCTTTGGGCTTCCCTGCTTCAGGAATGACCTCAGCATCCCCAGTCCAGTCTATTCAGGATGAGCCAAGGCAGGCAGGGAGGAAAAACTTGCTGGAAACCAAAAGAAAAGTCACATGGACTTAAGAGTTGGTACTTTTTAAAATAGATGTGTCATCATCTATATGAACTGTCTATTATACTGTGGCTATGAGGCACATTAAGCAACAGAGGTACTTTAAAGAGAAGAAAAATATTTACTATTGCCACCAGGTTATCTCTTGATGTTGTTGTTTGGTTTGCATTGTTTGTTTGTTTCTTTGCTTGTTTTCAATGTGAGACTGTTCCTTATCCACCTGAGAAAACCTGCAGAAGTAGGAGAGGGGACTTAAAACGATTTTCTGAATTGGTCCATCTAGCCATTAAAAAGATATCAGTGGGTCACCATTACATCTGAATGTGAGATGAAACTGTAAAACCCAAAGGCAATGTAAAGTGGGATCCCACAAGTTGTCTGAGTGAGGAATTTGGAGCAAAATAGATGGAAAGTATCAGTGAAAAGGCAATGGATCGGGCCCTTGTTTTTGAGTGCTAACACTGGGGCCAGGACAGAGCTATTTGTTATCAACTCTCCTGGTGGGGTACTTTAGGAAAATGTCATTTGGTGTGGTTGCTGGGTATGCTAAGCTGTAAATTACATAAAAGGAACTGAAAAAGTCAGTTAAAGGCACAATTAAAGGCACAGTTCTGTAGAAATCCTTTGCCTTGTGAGCAGTCCTATTAACCTTTGAATTGTGATGACACTTATACAAGGATCTGTGCTTCAGTGTGTGAGTAATCCCACACTTCTAATATGCAGCCTCTCAAGGTTGTGTATAGCCTAAAATGAGTAGTCCCAACAAAGTTTCCCAACAGGATCAAAACCAGATCCTTAGGAAGCAGTTCAGGCCAGAAACATAACTTCTCTGAAGAACTCTTAATCTAAACTCCCTGTTGCAGGAGCTCTTATCAGAGAAATTTTGACAATGTCCATTGATTAATTTTCTCTTTTTTTGTATCTTAAAGAGTAAATCGAAAGGTCATTTTTTATATTGACGTGCAAGGAGTTTTATTGATTCTCTTTTATGAGGCATTAATGAAATCTAAAGAAGCCTAACAAGATTGTATAGTTAACCTTGGCAAGATTGCCTGTTCTTTTTACATGTGCAGAAAAGGGAAAGTAGAATGTTCCATTTTGGTGGTTTAAATTATGTGAGAGTGAGTGAATTTTGTAGAATTAAATACCTCTTAGCACAGAAAAGAGAGCATGATGTATCTATACTAACCCATTCATTCTGAAATGTGCTTAGCGGAGATTTTTGGGGGGAATACTTTGTTTTCCTGCCTAATGGTACCACATATTTATCACTACAAAAACATGCAGAGAAGTCAGTCACTCACTACGTGTGCCAGAAATGCCTTCCACAGTCACAACGGTGGTATGTCAAGAGTCTGTCTCACTTTAAAAGAACAGGCAGGATTTATTCTGGAAATGTACCAAAATGGACCAATCTGTTTCAAAAATATGAAGCTGGGATCAATTTTGCAAAGTTAAAATAAACAGTAGTCACACTTGAGCCAGTGTATTATGCTAACAGAGGAAGAAATGTAAAGAGATGGGGGTATCTATGGATTTGTCTTGGTAGAACTTTAAATATGGTACATTGGATTAAAAAATTATCCACTAACACAAAAACTATGCATAATAAAATTTGGGATGACTTTTCAGTGTATCATTCCATTACTTTCTTAAACATATTTTCTTTTTATGCCACTTAAATTAATGAAGACCGTCTTGGCTATGAAATACAAAGCTCGTGCCCCCTGAGAAAGGGTGCCTTTGCATAATGAAAGCTCAGAATCCTTTGAGTGAATGTCTTGCATTTTTATTTGCAGTAGGAAAAACATACTGGAGAGAGGCAAGTATAATTATCTCCATTTTAGATGGAAACCAGAGGAGTGGGACTGGGGAGTGAGCAGACACAGGAATTCCCCTCTGGTGGGCTCACAGAAAACGTGGAAGTAATTTGTGGTATGAAAATGGCTGCTGGTGGTGTTTGTTTCCATGAAAAGGCTATGGAGAATGTAGGAACTGGGTGCTGGATTTTTGCCCTACAGTCTGATTTGTGTCCAGCCTAAATGCTGCTGGCCCAGCTCATCTTTGCCACTCATCCGCGCTGGTGGTAAGCAAGATACAGATGAAATTAGGAGTGGGGCTCCAAATGTCCACTTGGAGAAGCCCTGTAGTGCTGAGCCTTTGGTCCAGCTCTGCTGGTGCCTCTGAGGACCGGTCCTGCCCAATTTGCTCCATGCCATGTGGTTTACTCCAGCCTCTTAGCCATATGTGTATGAGGTTCTGTGACTCTAATGGGGCCCCTACACAGCTTTTCTGTTACTCACTTCCCCCATAAAAACCTCCTTTTCTCCTCACCAGATGGACAAGTCTTCCCAGAGGATTTCCAACACTGTTTTAGCTGTGAAGGTGAGGGGACTCATCTGTGCCACTGTTGCTGTGCCCCGTGGGGGCTGTGCTCAGGGGAAGGCTATGCTGGGGTTCACACGAAGCAGCCATGCTGCAATACTGCGTTGTTCAAATCTGCACAGCTGCAAGTCCCTCATGGTCTTGGTGCAGTTACTCAAGAGAAGTGTCCTCTCTTCTCCCCTGTGTCAGGCACCAGTTGTATTTGAAGAGGGCAGAATTGGCTGGAGTTGGTGGGTGCTCTGGGGTTGGTGGAGGGGCATTAGATAGCACTAGTCAAGACTTTGCCTGTGTCCAGAGGGTGAATGGCTTTCCTTCCCAGTCTGGAGCTCCTGTCTGCTTCAGAACACTACAAAATCAGTCTGTAAAGACACACATCCCAAAACACAGAACTGGTCTTTGGCTCAGCTCTTGCACTTTTATTAGCTGCTATGAAACTGAGGGCTGGATGTTGCTGCCTTTCTCAGCACAGGAAACAGGTACAAGGCAGTTCTCCTTTATGTATTTTTTTAAGTCATAGTATGTGTTCTGTTTTCTGGTTTATGTTTTGAGTAGTGACCATTCAGGCTCTGGTGGTTATGAAATTATGTCTGCACTGGAGGACAGTGGAGACCTGCAGTGCATTAGAGTCTCATTTCCTCCTTTGGAAGATATACCTACAAATTCCATTGTTTGAGTGTCCCTGTGTGGGAGCACCTCCAGAAAAGAGCTAGAGTAACCTTCTGAGATATTGTACAAAACCTGCAAGGTTACCTGAAATGTCTAAAATGCTTTGCAGGATGTAAGTGAATCCAAGAGGGTACAGGCAAACATGTTACTTTTTGTTTTCATGCGTAAATAACACAAAGAATAAGGGTTTGGTTATTTACCTTTTAATGGAACATTTTGGTTAAACTTCTTTGCATTCGCACATGTCAATGCATGAATAGATTTATATATTTGAAAGTTAAAAACATGTTGATGGCTGCTAATATTTAGTTTCTATCCACTTCATATAAGCTGCAGAATTCTTTTATTTATTGATCAAAAGAAGATTTAGGAATAAAGGATGCTGAGAAGTATTTGGATCCTGGCACTCCAGTAATAATATAAGGAGGAACCACAACTGTATACACTATCTTCAACTGCATTTCCAGGCAGTACATATTCAGGAAAACAGACACTCCCTGTTTTGTAACAGAAAACAGTGTGAAAAAGACTTGAGAGAGAACTGGATTGACAGAGACACAAAAAATACGAATGGATGGATACAAACATGGAGAGAGAGCTGGGATTAATCAATCCTTTGCAAACACAGTTTGTGCTCCAGAAATGCCTACTTTTTCTTCCTGGGGGTGTGCGATGGCTTTGGTGGCCGGGTTGGGGAGCAGGAGAGGCAGAGCTGAGGTGTCTATAAATGCTTCTGCACAAGCCAGCTGACAAAAAGAATGAGTGCAAACAAAGCTGTCTGTCCCTCACAGCACCAGTCAAAGGTAGGAACATGCAGCAGTCTGATGAGGAGTCATTTGGCTCCCTGGGCACGGCCAGGATTGCTGTCCTGGTGACTGACTCAGCTTCCTTTGTCCCTGAGCTGCACACACCAAGCTCTGCGTGCCTGCAGGTGAACACACCTGCCAAACATCTGTGCCAGGTGCTGCTGATGTGTCTGTCAGGAAAAGAAGAGCTGTTATGAGGCCTTTGCCATGTATTGCTGCCTAGCCCTTTGTCTGGCTTCCAGTGTTTGCCCAGCTGAGTGATTTGTGATGTGGAGAAAGGATAACTTATAAAAGGGGAAAAATAACTACTGACCTAAGGGTGCTCCTCGTAAAGCAGTTTGTGTGGCTCCTCTAACAGGCGTCATGCTTCAATCCCGTGGTAGAGTTGGGCAAAACCATGAACTGTTCCTGAAAGCCTTGGCCCTGCTCTCTAGATGGGTTGCACTTTCCCCCTGACTCCACTGACTCCTGCCACTCAGCACTTCCCATCAGTCTGTAAATCCATTAACATTCATAACCTCTTACCTGCAGTTTGGCATTTATTGCTTTACGGAAGTTAAGAAGTGACAACCTTTGTTACAAGCCTGGCTGTTTTTACTTTTCCTTTGATGCTGAGGGCTTCTCTGAACAGGATAGAACCAGTGACTTCTCCAGGCTAAGTCAGATTACTGCCTGCTCTTGAATTTGAGGATATCTTTGTTACTACCTTGTAATATACCTTTGGGTCCACATGGGTTTTTGAATCCCAGACATGACGATTTCCTGCACAGAAGCACCACTGGGATACAGGAATACTGGCACCAAATATGCTTTAAGAGGCAAGTCACTTTCCTCCCAAGTTCAGAAGCAGAGGTTACAGCCTGGATAAGATATGTCCTAAGCATTCACACTCGTTTGACTAGACTGGGAAGGAAAATGAATTCCCCACAATTACAGCGCAGAACGCAAAATATTTTGGACAACTGGACAAAAAAACCCCTTGCTTTTTGGAAGTGTGAAACAAGAGTTCAAACTTCATTCACATCACTATTAGCTATAAAATGTGACTTTGTTGCAGTGGCTTTTAAAGTATCCTTGGCTTTCTGGCTGTGTTTCATGCTCTGGACATTTTGCTCAAAAGCATCCCTGCCCATGCATGAATCATTCCCTCTTTTTCCTTTCCTCTACGTGGCATTTTGCAGGCTTCATGTAACAATGTGAGGTATGCAGAGTCCTCAAGACACCCTGATGATCAAATCCTGCAGGAACTGCCTCAGGTACTCATTTCTGTCACAACTGTAGCAGGCCTTTTCTCTAATAAGCTGCATGATGCTCCTGGGGGAGGCCAGCTGAGCCCTGCACCTTCTGCAGAAGGTCACACAAACCAAAAATCCCTGCTCTGCAGAACAAGTCAGCTCTCTCTTGGTGTGGTTCACAACTTTATTTTGCTGCTCAGATGCTGAGGGTTGGTTCTCAGTGTCACAGTAAAGTGAATTATGTTGCAATTCGCGCTGCAGGGATAGCCTGGGCTAGACACTTCTGAAACTGCTGGCTGGAGAAATGGGGCTTGCTTTGGGCCAAGATACAGTTGGGGTTTTGGTACAGAATGTATTTCTGCTGCTTGTGTGCAAACTGGGCCAGGATTTCCAATTCATCCTCTGGTATTCACTGAACACTGAATTCAAAAATTAGTGATGTAATGTATTCAAAGCAAATTTCATGCCTTTTCTTCATGGTTACTTTCTCTGGTATTGGTTTTGTCTAGCACAGGATGAGTTCCTTCTTATATTTTTCCCCATTTCTTCCAAATCAGAAAGCTATATGACCTATGGATATTAGATTATTTCTTCCAAATGCTGTAGTAAGTACTGAACAAAATGAAAGGAGAAGAGTGATAAAGTTGCACTCACCTTGGGCTGTCCACCCTCTGATTGCCCTTCAAGTAGCCTGACTAGGACTTCTACACAGAGACATAGTCTTACTCTGTCCCTGTGCAAAACATTCTTAGGGTTAAAATGTTCAGGACTGCCTTTTACTTGTCTGTTGCATTCAAGGTCAGATTATTGAAGAATTTAAATTGCTGATAAAAACAGCGGAAAATGGAGTTGCATTATATTATGTTGTCCTGAGGACATTCCATTCTCTTTGGTGTAATACTGTAATTTTTAATGGATGGAGAGTGGATTACACGCCACTTTTGTCTTTGTTAAGACATTCTAGTTGGAATTCAGTGTTGATGAGATTTTTGTATGGGTCCTTTTCCTATGTATGCATTAAATTCAGAAATGCCATTAATTTGCTCAGGGTAGGGAAAATGCTTGAACGTTTTGTTCTTTTCTTAAATGTATTTTATTATATAGTTTACCACTCTAAATCTTGCTTTGATATTGGGATAATTGAAAATACTTCTTAAAAGGCTGTTTTCAAATCTAGCATGTAATAAATCTGCTTCAGTCATTTAATATATGGTGTGGTACATTACACTGCAAATAAATCTGCTTCACTTAATTTACACATGGTAGGGCAAATGCTTGAGCTGGGAAACTGGAATCACGTATCTAATACAACTGGCCACTTCTGGTGACATGGAGACATCATGCTTTCCATATCCAGACTTCGTTCTTCTCTGGAATACTTTGAAGTGTTGTATTAGTCAGTCAATTATGTATTAATAATGTCTTGGAACTTAAGCATGGCAAAGACATGGACCTGTTGGAATGAGTCCAGAGGAGGGACACTGAGTTGTTCAGAGGAATGGAGCACCTCTCCTGTGAGGAAAGGCTGAGAGAATTGGGTTTGTTCAGCCTGGAAAAGATAAGGCTCAGGGCTGACCTAATTGTGGCCTTTCAGTACCTGAAGAAAGCCTACAAGAACGATGGAGAGGGTATTTTCACAAGGACATGTGAAAGGATAGGAAAAGGAATAATGGCTTTAAACTGATTTGTATTAGGAAGAAATTCTTTGCTGTGAGGGTGGTGAGCCACTGGAACAGGCTGCCCAGAGCAGCTGTGGATGGCCCATGCCTGAAAGTGTTCAAGACCAGGCTGGATGGCGCTTTCAGCAACTTTANGTACCTGAAGAAAGCCTACAAGAACGATGGAGAGGGTATTTTCACAAGGACATGTGAAAGGATAGGAAAAGGAATAATGGCTTTAAACTGATTTGTATTAGGAAGAAATTCTTTGCTGTGAGGGTGGTGAGCCACTGGAACAGGCTGCCCAGAGCAGCTGTGGATGGCCCGTGCCTGAAAGTGTTCAAGACCAGGCTGGATGGCGCTTTCAGCAACTTTATTTAGTAGAAGGTGTCCCTGCCCATGGCAGGAGGGTTGGAACTAGATGATCTTTAAGGTCCTTTCCAACCCAAGTCATTCTGTTATTCTATGAAAAATGTTTTAAAATGTCCCTAACAAGTGCAATTTTGTTTCAAGGAAAGGCATGAAAAAGATGCAGCAGAACAGCCAGGGTATCTGTTGTGGTGAGCAATGAACCATACTTGGTAATGGTTTGCCATCTGGAATATTAAGTGAAGTCTTCAGACAACCTGAGTCTCCAAAACATACAGAGGGGGTATACCAGGATATGCCAGCACTTTTGTCTGTTTTAACCTCCTGCAG
This sequence comes from Aleadryas rufinucha, assembly GCA_013397815.1. Classification (NCBI taxonomy): domain Eukaryota; kingdom Metazoa; phylum Chordata; class Aves; order Passeriformes; genus Aleadryas; species Aleadryas rufinucha. Next base: position 473,751 of record VZTH01016314.1, on the reverse strand, counting down.
CCGTTTTGTTAGTTATGTTTGCATATGTACTTTAATTAATCTAATATTTGCCTGTTTTATTGGCATCAGCCCTGATGCAAGAAGAAAACCTGCTACGTTTTAAAAGTTCAGGAAGTTCTTTATTTGTGCGTGCTGATACTCAAGGCTTTGTTGGCAAGTGAAGAGTGGCGTGGAAACCAGATCTGGGAGGCAAAGCTCTCCAGTAATTTTGAGTCTCCCAGCAAAAATAATTCTGCTGTTGGCTTGCTCTCTGGCTACAAAAATACGTGCAGGCAACTTTGGGGTGTTGTATAAATTATTTTGTATGTGGACTTGACCAATGAAAGCGTGTAATTGAGAACTGGCATGTTTCCTTCCTTTTTTGAGACGTGCTGCTAGGATTTGCTCTCTGCTTTGTATTTAGACAGTGTCCCTTGTAGTTGTCTGTTCTCACTATTTCCCAAGCATAAAACAAATGAAAGCAGAAATATGTTAAAGCATGTGAAATTTGCTCCAGCATAACCTCAGGGTTTCCTTCCAATTTTTTCTTCTTCCTATGTCTATGTGAAATAATTTTCAAGAGTTTTTTCTCTGCCTCGCTCCCTACCTCCTTCTGCCCCTCACTTCTTCCCAATATTCTGGGTTTAAATGTGATTATTTTTGGAGTTTCCCAAACCTTCAGTTAATTTGCATGCTTTTCACTGCCATATTTTGTTTCTGCACGTCATTTTGAAGGGTGGTCACAACAGCAGGTGACCCTGCACGTGAGGAGACCAGCCTATCTTAAAAAACCCCCCATCCCCAGAAACCTGTTTTTAAAAGCTTCTGGCTGAACTCTGCAGACTATTTTCAGAGGCTGTCCCAGCAGCTATCCAAATATTTCATTGCTTCTCTGGATGCTGTTGATAAGGTTGATGCTGTCATTAGTTGTAATGGTTTTTATCTCCCAGAGCAAACAGAGGCGTTAATGTGGATTAGTGTATTTGTCAGTGTGTCACTAGCTTTAATTTCTGTGATTCCTTTGGTCATCCTTGCCACTATTTTTCAGCATCTGCATAAGGTAGCACTGAAATTATTTGTGATTCTCTAAAGTCCATTGGGTTGTGGTGTGATTGATCATTTGTCCGAAAATTTGTATTTAAGATGTATTGCATTTCTAGGGGTGTCAGCAGCATACTTATGATTTACTATTTTGTAGCGCTAGGAAGCAGGAATGGCTCTTAATATTTTGTATGCCTTGCCAGGTGAAATGGTATATTGCCAACACAAAGACTTTGGGAGGAAAGTGTACATAAAAATTTTCCATGAAAATAACTTCATGAATACTGGCAAAAACAGCAAACATAGATGGATAATACTCAGATTGGACTGTAAATAAAACTAAGAAAGAAATAAGGCCATTTATAACTTGTAAAGAAGAACATGATAATTCATGTTTTGTCACTACTTTGTCTTCCTGCTGCTGTTTTTCAGCACCGATCAGGATTGCTGTGGTTATTTTGAAATGCACTTTTGAGTTACTGGGTTTCAGGAAACATAAATCTCAACAGCTTTGTTATCACCTTTGACTTACACTGCACATAAAAGTCAGATTTGTCTTGGGAAACAAGTTAAAAGGAACATCAGAAGTAGCCTGGGGCAGTAAAGTTGAGAAGTTTTGTGAAGCAGGGCTGGTACCTGAAGCAGGGGGGATGGTGTGAAGTGGAGGAAGGACACGGTGGGGGTCAAACCCTGTCTCCACAGCAGCCTGTGGAAAGACTTCCATTAGCATTGTCAGGGATGGGACTTCACCTTGATGTTACCTTTTCAAAGAACACCAACGGGAAGCTCCATGTGAACCAGCCTGTACAGGACTTTTTCACAACACACTCCTATTATTAAAAAAACCCACAACCAAAACATCTGTTTCAGTGGCAGAGTGCTGTTTGCCTTTCAGAACAGGATGGGAAGGGCCGATTTTCAGCTTGTTTGAATCTGTACTACAGAGGGCCCAGGAGAATATCAGAGGAGAGCAGAGACAAAAGCAACTGAAATATGTTAGTGTATGTTGGTGTATTCTCCCAGTCTAGTTGTAACACTTTGTGCCACTTCCTTCTGCCTCTATCATCTCATTAGGCATTTTACCTGAGTATATTCTTTTATAATTGCAAATATTTATTAGACAAAATGTAATAGACAATACATTAGACAAAAATACCTGAACATTTAAAATCTCTCTAAGGGAGAAAAAAAAAGGAAAAAAGTAAAATCTGTGCGACTTCAAACAAAGCTTTTCTTTCTGCAGTGGGGGGGTATGTGTGTGTGAAGAAAGAGGGTAAGCCAGAAGGAAAGAGTGGTTCCTTCCTGCTCAGAGTATCCAAAGGGGTGATAAGTGGTGGAGCCTGTGGAGTGCTTCAGCTCTTGGAGTTGAGCACACGCTGTGTTTTTGGAGTGACTGTCAGTGGTGATGCTCAGACCCGTCGAAGAGGAGCTTAGGCTGGTTGTCCCCCCTTGGAGAGTGAGCACAGCCAGAGCCTTCCTCTGGTATTTTATCAGTGCCTGCATGAGGAGTGCCAGCTTATGCTGAGTAGCAACTCATCTGCTATCTCGCTTGAGGTTTTCTTTCCCCTTTAAGTCAAGGAGAATCAGCTCTCAGAGAGTATATAGCATGCTCTGTGATTTCAGCCAATGCAGTCACTAACATCTTCCAGATGTTTTATAGTCCCTTGCATCCGTTTCACGATGAAATTCCTCTCTTTGTTGCCCATAATTTCTCTTATTTTCAGTTAAATCTATGCTCTAATGGATACCTCCTTTGTAAGGTGGTGAACCACTCAATTTTAGCAGTCTGGGACAAACATTTACTGTCTGACAGCTCTGTGTGAAGTTTGTGGGATTTTCATAAATGGGTTTCAGTAAAAACAAGATTGACTGTGTAAGAAACATTTACCTACAGAAGCTTAGTGTCAAACAAGGAGTCAGGGAAATAGGTATTTTTTATGTGGGTTTACACAAACCAGGATATACTTGTACATTAAAAATAGGGATAGAAGTCTTACAATCCTGCCTGCCTGCTGAAGTTTGGGAATGAAAAGGGGTTGGGAATTCAGCTGTGAGTGTGTGGTAAATGCTGGAATCAGTCATTTTCAAGCCCTTCACTAGGCATTAAGTCTCAAAGCTTGGAGCAGATCTGCATGACTCAGTTGAATGAATGTGTTTGACACAGAAGACAAATATTGTACTCAGTAGAGCAATTTTCAAGTCTAATGTTCTCCTCTCCCAACTAATTCTAAGGCTTAATTACTGAATACCAATATCATATAATTCACAAATAATTCCCTGGCTGCCTTTTGTTCACTTGTGCCTTTAGTACTGTATTATCAAATACCAAAAGATTATCAGATAGCATGACGGGTTTGCAGATGCTCTGCAGTGCCAAAAAATATCAAAATGCAATGACTTGCCAATTCACAAAGTGGCGTTTCACTGGCTCCACAGGAGTATTATTCCACTCTTTGGTTTTCCAAGTCTGATTTACATGTGGTAATAAAACCTTCCCTTCATAATACTATTAATCTCCCAAATCTGAGAGGCAGACAGACTGAGTTTCCTTTGTCTTCATTCAAGAAAATGTATGTTTTGCCTGTATATCTTACAGCTTAGTTATCTGCCAGCAGATTGCTGTAGTTCTGGGAAATAGGAGCAGAGTGAGCCTTTCTACACCGACAGGCTTCTGCCCACGTAACAACAACTGCAGCTCTACTGACTTTATATTGCATGTGTTTCCAGGAGGGCTCTATTTGGTCCCCTTTAACAGCTTGAGAAGGCTTCTTTTTTTTTACATTAGTTTCTTGAAAAGCTGGGCTTTCATATGAGAGCTTTTGAGTGTCAGTTTTCACTTAGTTGAAGTACTGTACACAAAAGGACATAAAAGCAATATATCTGGCACTGGAAATTGCTAGAATTGATTTTTGTACCATGAATTGATCTTATTTTTAGCAATAATCATATTACATTATTGCATCTAGAGATTTGATAGATGTGTGCAGTTTTTTCTTCCTTTAATGAAAAGGTGTCAGTCAGAAACTTTTAGCATTCCTGTGCTCAATGTCAAAAATAACACTGTGAGAAGGACTGGGATTTTCATTGCGAATATACACCCCATCATTAGATAGAGCAATTCAAATACCTCATCTGACAAAGCAAAAGGCGTGAAAACCGAACTGCTACAAAGCCCTTGGCAAGCAGCAAAATGGTTCCGATTTTGCTGGGCACTTACAGTTTCACCTGATAATTGTCCATTATCAGGGAGAGAAGCTTTCCACCCTTGCGATCCTTTGATCTTGGAGAGGTGCACAAAGGCTTCATGGAAGGTCCTTGCTCCTGTTAGGTTTTTAACATATAAATGAAAATTTTGAGTGGAAGCTCAGTTTAGTTATGACTCAAATTTCTTGGGCCAAGCAAGTGAGTTCAGGATAGTCCTAGTTGTTTTCCAAGTTCCTGGCCTAGATCTGTTCCTAAAGTGGAGTGACTTGAATCCCCCTGAAATATCACATATGGCAGCTGCAAGAGGAGTACTATAATGATAAGTGTTGCCAGCCTGCCCAACAAAGGTGGAACTTTATTTGCCTAGACTTTTCTCTACTGTTTGGCTTTTGGTACTGAGGGAGGTGGCAGCAGCTCCAAGTGTCAGCCCAAGCATCAGCGATCAGGGAGAGCAGCAGCTTGAGGCTTTCGGCACGTGAGGTGCCACCGCAGTCAGTGCTAGCAGGGCTGCAAGTTCTCTGTCACCAAATGTGAAGCCACACGCCCTTTGGAGCTGATGCAAGGCTGTTGGGTGCTAGGCATGGCTGTGACTGCAGCACAGTGCCTTGCACGAGGGCACCGGGGTGATGAGCTTAGAGAGTGGTAGGACTACAGATAAAGCTGTTTGAGGCAGTTAACAAAATAAATTACACTGTTTGTACTGTGACATTGGGTTGGCAGCCATGGCTTTGCACGGGGGTTCAGTTTTATTTCCCCTAGGATGGGTCTGTAGAGGACACAGGCTGTCACATAAGGAGGAGAAGTCTTCCAGTGCCTTCTGCCGTAGGCCCAGGCAGATGGCCACGTCCTTCCACAGCTTTCTGGGAAACTTCATCAGAAGAGCAGAGCTTATTGCAGCATGAAGAGCAGTGGAATAGGGCTTCAGAAACCCCAGACACACTCCTGCCCATGTAGAGCAAGGTGAGGTGGCACCGGCTCAGGAAGAACACACAGGCATATGGGGCTGTTCTGGGCTAAGCCCAGAGCTCAAACACAGAGAACAAGTGCTGAGTTAACCCTCTGTGAAAGACACACTTTTAATGGTGCTGCCACAGTGTAAAGTGCATCAGCAGGGTGTCTCAGAGAAGCCTTGTGCTGCCCCTGACCACGTATGATCTGTCTGTGGATGAACAAAGGCTGTTGGTTTCTAGGGCTATCTATCCATTACTTCAGACAAAAACATGTGAGGCGAGGAGGAGAAGGATGCTAGAGCAGCAATTACGTGAGGTATTAAGGAGCCACAGCTGGCCACTTAGCCTGTCATTAACGACCATTGCTATGCTGGAGTCAGGAAACACTAGAAATCTGCCAAGGAGGCCTGAATTAGCAAAATGTGAGGACAGTTTTGAGATCAGATGTTTGAAGGACTAATTAACTTTGGGAAAAAAACCACCTGCTGATAGATCCATGCTGAGTCTTTGAGACTTCAGGATCAGGACCACCACAGAGCGGGATGTGGTCCTGGGGCTGTGGTGTGGCAGGAGCCATAGCCATGTAACCTCCCCTCTGCTCCAACAGAGCCTGCTGCAGATGCCAGGCTGCAAAGCCAGTGTTGGAAATGCTTGAGGAAAAACAGGGTCTGAGCTGGAGTTTGCAGAGATAATGCATAATTTTTGAATGCTGAGGAGCGTGCATCCATAGCAAAGCTGGAACAGTATGTTGAATCCTGCTTTTATTTGTGGTTTTGTACTTGTACTCTCTAATGGCTTCATGCCCCCGCTTTAACATGAAGATCCTTTTTACCTTGCTGCCTCCAGAAGCTGCTGTGGAGCTGAGTTCATTGAGCTTTGAAGTTTTCAGCCTCAGTGGATGCTGAAGAACCACCTGCATATAAAGCACAGTTGAAGGAGCACAGTAGTGTTCTACTAAAGCAACACATCATGCAGCTTGATACTCCTGTAGCACCAGTCCCTAGAAAGAAAAAAATAACCAGAGTTAGTGATTTCTTTTTCCTTTTCTTAAATTTTTGGATGCGGGGGGAGAACAAGGATTTTGCCCCTTACTTGAGAGAAAGAGAAGCTTTTAAGAATGGATACTAAGAGAGTATTTTGTTAGCAGAAGACTTCTTCAGCCACTTTCCCTCTGATTCAGTGTTACTGCAACGTGTGGGCCTCTCGTGGCTGTCACTGCCACATAATGCAACGAGTGACAAACACTACTTAGCATACTGAATGGGGGCACTGTCCCTAGCTTAATCTACCTAATGCCCCCACTGCAAGGTATAAACAGATTAAAAAAGAAAATTCAATAATTTCTCCATTCTCCCACCAGAGCAATACACATTACATGTTCCTTGCCATCTAATTGCATTACATGGCAGGGATGCAATAAACATTTAATGGCAGTCACAGTCATCTGTCACTTCCCTTTAGGTTGGTAATGTTCAATATGATTTACATACTTAATGCTGAACATTTTCAGGGGGAGGGAGGAAGATATGAATAACCCACATCAAAGAAATTGTGGTTTTAGATAAAGTATTTTCTTTAATTAGTTAAGAAAAAAGAGATTGAGTGCCCAGTGCTCCTGAGGTACCTTAATTAGTGCCTCATGAAACCAAGATGGGACATTAACAGTCTTGGTCCTGATTTACCCCCAGTGGTACTGTAATTTTGCACAGGTGTAATGCCACAGAAATGAAACAGGAGTCACGCCAATGAATTAAATGCAAATAATTGGAAGTGTTTAGGGAACAATGCTTGACTCCCACTCTAGCTTGTTACTTAGACATCTTCATACATCAGTGCATTTCAGAGGGAGGTGCAGTGGGTATATATGGGTCTGATATATGTATATATTTCAGGATATAGTGAATTGGTCTATACAGTCAATTTTCTATTAGCTTCAAGAGGAACAGGGTGGTTCTGTCACAATAGTCTGTAAAAACATGGATGCCATGAAATACATTGTTCATGTTGAACACTGTAATGGAAAAGCTGCAAATCCCTGTGGACACGTTAATATTAAATTATGTTCCCCCCTCCCCAGACAAGTTGGGGGGAAGATGCTCAGCCACACTTCTTGTAAAACTGCTCTGCTTTCCCTGTGTGGAGTTTTACCATGTGATAGATAACATGTTCCACATCCAGTGGCAAACCCCAGCTGTTTCTAAACAGGAAGAGCAAAAGTTTTCACATACTTTTTCTTGTAGCAGCATTGAGACCTGTGCTGTTGGATATGCAGGCCATTGGCTTTTTGAGCAAAGTTAGACTGCTTCAAAAAATGCCCTCTTCACACCAATGGTTTTTGAATTTACTAGAGAGGCATGAAATGTAAAAAAAAAAAAAAAATCCCAATGTAGGTTAGAAGAAAACATGAATCAGACACAATAGCAAAATCAGTGTGAATTAGGAGAAAACTTAAGGGAGTAGGAAGGCACTGGCTTCTTCTAGACAGACCACCAGCAAGTCATCATCTGGTGAAAACTTTCAGCCAGTGTGAATTTGAGCCAAACAGTAGCTTGCAGGTGACAGTCTCTGTAGCCCATTAAGAGTCTCTTGAGGCCTCTAATCCTGCAGCTGAGCCCTTTTCTTACTCTTTCTGAGAGCTTGCTTCACATTTAGATTTGCTTTGCTTTGCAGTGCTTGTGGCTGGCAAGCAAACTGGGGAGCAACTGTGCTCTGCTAGAGCACTGTGGTTCCCCAGCAGTTAGGCAGTTTCCCCTCTCCTGTGGATCCCTAGAAGGATTGCTCTAATGTTTTGTCTCCTAATTTTGCTTTTTGTACTATGTAGGGGAAAAGAAGGGGAGTGTGTTTTAGTTTTCTTGTCTGTTAGAAAGTAAGAGTTGGGGTTCTTGGGATCTTTCACCAGAGGGTGGGATTAGCTGAACAGAAATCCAGCTCTGGACTACTCTGTACTAGAAAGAGCTCCTAGAAATTGTGCTCAATCAAGATGAAACAGAGTGTGTGTGTGTCCGTGTGCAGAGATTCATGTATTGATAACCTCACGTCTGTAGTTTGCCAGCGAGTTACCTGCTGTACAGTGCTCCCGAGTTTTGCTAATTTGACAAGGTCACTTCACGTGGCACTATCTGCAATGCAAACAATTACCAAAGGTGGCAAGGCAGCTTTTCTTCTATGAATCACTAAATCATTAACTTCTGTGTCACTGAAAAAGTATCCTAGCTTCTGTTTGTGTCCTTCTCAATCAATATCCCCAGACAGAGTATCCATGTCCTTTATCCCCCACAGGAATGACTAAACCTCTCCAGCAGCTCCGACGCTCAGCTAATGGGCAGAGGAGCACAGACCTTAATTGTCCCTGACACCAGCACAGCCGCTTCCCTGCTTTGCATATCAATCCTGTACATCTCTGTCAGCGCAGAGGCCAATTGAGTTATGGGAACGCTCGGGCTGCTCTCCGAGCTCACCGAGCCAGGTTCGTGGCACACTGGCTCGGTTCTGCTGACACACCTGGGGCGCTCACACCCTGCTGAAAACCAGGCCCTTGTTGCTCAGGCTGAATGCATCCTGCTGCTGCGAAGTGGCGCGGTGCCAGCCCGGCGCTGTGCCCCTGGTGTGCAGCTCGGCTCGGGGCGCGGGTCAGCGCCGGGAGCTTTGCCGGGCGGGGAAGGGAAAGGAGGAAGCGGCGCGGAGCGGGCGGCGGCGGCTCCCGCGGGAATGGTGCCCGCGCCCTCTGGCGGCCGCCCTGGGCAGCGCGGGGCCCGCCGGGGCCGGCACGGGCGGGATGGCAGCGGCGGGGTTTGTTTGGAAACTCCGCAGTGCTGTGCCAACCTCCTAATGCAGCTTTACTGCTGAGAAACGCTCTAAACCTCTAAAGCATTTTAATGCTTCCACTAAATCCCCGTGAAACTACCTCCGCGACAGTTAAAAATGAAGATTACAGCTATTGCTGTCAGTCCCTTGCATTCAGTGCATCAGAGGTTTTAAAAACCTGGAAAAGATAGTCATGACAAGTTTTGATTGTGTTATTTTTGCGTGCACACTTTGGACTCATCCATGTAGATGTTTTAAGTGATTTCTAGTCATCTCTCACAACTGAAAAAAACCCAACTCTTAGTTATTAATTTTGTATTTCACATTCTGTGGTATGTCTTGTAACATTTTAAAAGAAGTTAAGGAACTCACATAGCCCCAACAACTGCAAAACTCCAGGTCTTTTCTTTACAGTAAGCAGAATGCAGTAATTTCTGGGGCTAAGAGCACCTCTGAGTGTGGATGTGACTGCTTGACTGATGTACTGAATTCAGGGATGGCAGAGCAGGAATGAATTCTACACAATCCCTTGCTGTCCACTTAAACCTAAGTACATGCTTTGATTTAATTTTCTGCTAATGAGATGAAATTTTGCTTAACTGAAAAGGTTACAAGAATTACTGCCCGTCTGCGCAATTGGGATTTTGTGGTCTGAGATGTTGGAAGGTTTGTTTTTACAAGTAGCAGGTCTTTGAGAAATTTTCCCATACAACTAATATCAGAAAAATATTTTGAGGGTGTATCTGTATAGACAGTGCAAAAATTTGTCTTTTTTGTCCTGTCTGATATTCAACAGAGAGCAATGTATGATTTAACCCAAGGCAGCTGTCCCAGTACCAACCCCACTGCATCCAGTGCTGGACCACAAGAAAACTTCTGCAGTGGGGGAACATGGTGCTCCCAAAGTATACAGTAGTTTGTGTGGTTGCCCCAAATCTGCCCTTTCTCCCCACCCCTCTGGCTTTGCTTTCCCTGGAAGTGTCTGTGTTCTTGAGTGAGTGTGGGGAGATCTCTGCTCTCACACGCTGGCTTGAATATTCAGGCTGGTTTGTTATTGTGCTTCAGGCCTCGTTAGAAGTTTTGAGAGAAGCATGTGCATATAGATATAGTCATGAACACATTTATTATTGGCAAATTTACACTTAACTTCAGATATTAAATATACAAATGGGAACAGCCTGTACCAGTATTACTGAACTGCCTGAAATATTAATTTCAGTCAGGTCTTGCAGTGATGTAAATTGCTGTAACCGCATTCAAATCAACGTTACCGTGCAATTTGAAAATCTGTCCGCAGTAGATATTATTTGTTAATAATTCGGAGAGCTAGTTTTATTTATTCCTTTGAGGAAGAACTCTGCGAAGCATAGATTTAAAAACAAAGTGAAACTATATATCATTAATTTTATGTATAATACATAGCTTGGGAGCATGTACCATAAACCAATCTAAAAACTCTAGGCCCTGGAAATATTCTTTAAAAAAAAAAAAAACAAAACAAACNACACACACAAAGGTTTATGTTTATAGGCTGGTATACAATAATGAGGCATGCACAAGTTTAGAAAGTAATTTACATCCTACTGCAGTGAAAATAGAATTTCCTTACTGGCACTGTGTTGATACTATGCTTTGGATGCAATGCTGACAAGTACTCAAGGCTTTGCACCCTTAAAGGAAGAAGCTGGTTCTTCCCTTTCCACCACAAGGCAGAGGAAATGTCACCATCCCTCTTTTATGGCAAGAGGCCCCAGCTTGGGCTCATGTGAAATGTCACACGGAGCACTCACAGGAGAGCAAGACTGACTGTTCAGGAGCTTTAGGGACATGTGCAGGGAGGAAACCACAGGCCCAGGGCTCGGCAAGGCAGGGGTGAAATGCCTCAACCTCCAAGGAAGCTGGTGCTCAAAACCTGAAAGTTCCCTGCGAGTTTTGCGGCTGTGCCATGCAGGCAGGATCCTGGGTTTGAAGGTCTTACTGTAATGATTAGGGGGTGGGGAGACTGTTGGCTTTTCAGACCCTCTCAGCCCTCAGCAAGTGGGCTTTTGCTAAGCTGCTCTATCATTGCCTGTTCAACAATAGCCATGGGAGTTGGCTGCTTGGTCCTCTGAGCGTTCTGCTTTCTGTAGAAATGTATTCCTAAATTGCTTAAAAGTTTATTTGTAGCTGTAATAGCCTGGGCTATCCTAATTTCTGTCTGCATGTTTGTAAAATCATATGTCAGCAGCCATCAACATTTGAAATCATTGCATCAATTACATCCCTTTAATGCTGGTAAAGGCTGTTTAAGAATAAAATAACAACCCTGCACTTACTGCAATAAAAGTTTCCCCAAAACTGGTTTATACCATCATCACTCATTCAGTATGCTTGAAAACATTTTGTATAATGCTATTAGAGTGACTTGCCAGTGAACAATACAAGTTAATATTGATTTTAATACAAAAATATATCCCCAAATGCTTAATGAAAATGTTAGTGTAGTCTTATGAAAGAATTCATGGATGTGAGCTGGATAGCATGCAAAGAACAGTAGAATCTTCCATTCCAGAATACAACCTGATGCATGGCATACTTGTTTATCTTACCTGTCCTCCCGGTAAACGGATTCATGGCTCCATAAATATTTGATATGGTCTCCTTTTTTCCCCTTTATTTTCTTTCTTTCTTTTTTTTTTTCCCCTCACAAAGATTACTGAAGTGTGTTTTTAAGGCTGTCTCTGCACTGGGAAAAGTCATAAACAAATTCCCAAGTGTAGCAGTGATAGAAGTCTCAGTACTGACAATGCTTTGTACTCAGACCTATTTTTAGCACACCACTTTTCAGTGATGAAATCTAGCAGCCTTGAGTAGCAATGGGGATTTGTCCATCTGACCTCATCCTCTAATCTCGTTTCAACTGTTTTAATTTCTGCTTCTATATGAACTGTGTTCCCAACAAGCTGAGGAGTGAGACATGGAGAAGGGAGAGCTGCAGATCACGATGAGAAGTGCTAACAGAATTGGTTGATTTGTTGGATCTTTTTAAGATCAGAGATCTGAAAGTGTGCTTCCATTGTAAAAGTGGAAAGCCAAAGAAGAGGTTTGGGTAAATGAAGAAGTAAAGAAAGAGGGCTCAGAGGGAGATTGGACGAAGAGGTATGTGAGGGTCATGCTAGGAGGATGGAGATCCCACCTTCCATTCCAGATTCACACAGATCAGCTGGGCCAACTGAGAAAGGAGACCTTCTTTGTTCCACTGACCCTTGTCCTCCTGTCTGCAGCTGGAGATTTTACATCATCTGTATAAGCTAGAGACTCCTACNAAAACAAACCCAAGCACATTTCCATAGCATACAAAGTGTGACTTCATCAAAAATAATAAAGTTTTTATAAGCTGTTTTCATAGGCATAAAGGATTGTGTTTGAAAAAATGTTGAGGAGCATTGGGTAGATTTCACTCAGCATTCCTGTTGACTGGTTAGCCCAGAAGGGGAGACTCAAAAGTGGAAGAGGGTTCTTAGCATGGCTCTTGATGGAACTGTTGTAGGAGTGATGTGTCAATCCCTCGTCAGAAAAAGACATTAATTTCTTCTGCTTGTTCCAGATGNATGATTAGGGGGTGGGGAGACTGTTGGCTTTTCAGACCCTCTCAGCCCTCAGCAAGTGGGCTTTTGCTAAGCTGCTCTATCATTGCCTGTTCAACAATAGCCATGGGAGTTGGCTGCTTGGTCCTCTGAGCGTTCTGCTTTCTGTAGAAATGTATTCCTAAATTGCTTAAAAGTTTATTTGTAGCTGTAATAGCCTGGGCTATCCTAATTTCTGTCTGCATGTTTGTAAAATCATATGTCAGCAGCCATCAACATTTGAAATCATTGCATCAATTACATCCCTTTAATGCTGGTAAAGGCTGTTTAAGAATAAAATAACAACCCTGCACTTACTGCAATAAAAGTTTCCCCAAAACTGGTTTATACCATCATCACTCATTCAGTATGCTTGAAAACATTTTGTATAATGCTATTAGAGTGACTTGCCAGTGAACAATACAAGTTAATATTGATTTTAATACAAAAATATATCCCCAAATGCTTAATGAAAATGTTAGTGTAGTCTTATGAAAGAATTCATGGATGTGAGCTGGATAGCATGCAAAGAACAGTAGAATCTTCCATTCCAGAATACAACCTGATGCATGGCATACTTGTTTATCTTACCTGTCCTCCCAGTAAACGGATTCATGGCTCCATAAATATTTGATATGGTCTCCTTTTTTCCCCTTTATTTTCTTTCTTTCTTTTTTTTTTTCCCCTCACAAAGATTACTGAAGTGTGTTTTTAAGGCTGTCTCTGCACTGGGAAAAGTCATAAACAAATTCCCAAGTGTAGCAGTGATAGAAGTCTCAGTACTGACAATGCTTTGTACTCAGACCTATTTTTAGCACACCACTTTTCAGTGATGAAATCTAGCAGCCTTGAGTAGCAATGGGGATTTGTCCATCTGACCTCATCCTCTAATCTCGTTTCAACTGTTTTAATTTCTGCTTCTATATGAACTGTGTTCCCAACAAGCTGAGGAGTGAGACATGGAGAAGGGAGAGCTGCAGATCACGATGAGAAGTGCTAACAGAATTGGTTGATTTGTTGGATCTTTTTAAGATCAGAGATCTGAAAGTGTGCTTCCATTGTAAAAGTGGAAAGCCAAAGAAGAGGTTTGGGTAAATGAAGAAGTAAAGAAAGAGGGCTCAGAGGGAGATTGGACGAAGAGGTATGTGAGGGTCATGCTAGGAGGATGGAGATCCCACCTTCCATTCCAGATTCACACAGATCAGCTGGGCCAACTGAGAAAGGAGACCTTCTTTGTTCCACTGACCCTTGTCCTCCTGTCTGCAGCTGGAGATTTTACATCATCTGTATAAGCTAGAGACTCCTACACACAAAGAACTCATATGAGGTTGAAAAACTGTTTTACTTGTAAGCCACCAAGCAGCAGCAGACACTAATACATCTGAGTCACTAGGAAAGTAGGTTACCTTTGAATTAGTGACCTATCGTGCAAAATTCTGTATGCAACTGCCGCTCCCTGGAGGAATGCATTGCCCTTCTCTCTGGGTGGTCATTAAGCAAAAGTTATGTGTGTATCTCTCCAGATTATGCATTAAGCACTAAGAGAAGGAAGATTCAGAAGGTATGCAGGAGAAATATGTTACTCTAACACTGCACAAACTTGTTCATATTTGTGCAGCTTTATATTTTCTCAATTTTTGTCTAATTTATTTTTTTGAAGTTCGTGTTTGCTATGCAAGAAAGACTTGGCACTCAGGTTGCAGTGGGAAATTGTGACCAAAGAGTAGTTCTTGTTGCTATTTCCTTCTCCAGTCTGAGAGACACAAAAGCATCAAGGGCACACTGATGTTTTGACTACTGGTGTCCAGTAAGTACTGCATCTTAGATTTGGGCAGCAAAGGAAGCATGAGTGAAGGAACCACTGATCTCCCTTTGGTCTTCTTTCACCCTCCTTTCCTTTCTGAAACCTCCATTACTTGGTCCATGACCTCTTCCTTTTTGCACCGATTCATGCAGGGAGGGTTTTCTCTGCTGAGAGAAAAGGAGATCGTGGTCCCAGTGACTTCGTCCCACTGAATGCAGTAGAGTAGATGGTTCTGCACCCCCTGCCATGTTTAATTCACCCATTGCCACTGTTTCCTCCCCCCGTGCTGCCAAGGAGGGTGTCAGCTGAGTCTGTGGCATGGCACACTTCCTCTGTGCACATGACTGGCACAGGCACAGCCAGGGACACTCCAGTGTCACTGCTGCATGTGCCTTAAAGCACAAACTATTCCACTCTGAAAATTGCTTGGAGATTTTAAATTGCTTTTTTCATCCTTTGGGATGAAAAGTTCTATATCAGTATATTATTATTAATGACAATAAATTATTCTTGAGGCTGTGAGGCTGCTTCGCTTCCTATGGAACGAAATGAGCAAGCACTTTCCCAGGAGTACACCCGAAATATGAAATACTAGCAGATGAGGCTTGCAGCTGGAAAGCCTGATGTTTCACTGCCATGCCTGTGGTCTGCTTCCTGAAATGGCCACAGAAGAAGATGCCCTGAAGAGGAGGTGTGCCGTGCCACTGGGGGCACGCTCCCAGGTGGCAGGGGTAGTGCCAGCCCTGTGACTCACTGATCATCCTTGCTGGGAGCTGGCCGTACCAGCTCCCTCTTTGAGAGGCGTGGTGAAGTCCCAGCTTGGTTGTTGAAAAGTTTCCATCATTTGTTTTTCTGGGATGCCTTCCAGTTGCTCTGAATTGGCCTCTTGTTTGCCCACCCCGCCGCCTGCACACGGTCCTGCAGTGCTCCCCAGGCCTCTGCTGATCACTCGCACCGCTTGGTCGGGGGTGGCTTGGGGCCAGCGAATGATTATGAGTCAAATTTCAGTAACTTCATCACTGACTTTTGGCAACACCTTTGTCTCATGTTACTTCTAAAACACTCAAGTTCATTACTGCAAGTTCAAGCAAAGAAGAAATAAACCCCGGTGTTTATCATTGGCTATGGAGATGCTTGTTTTTTCTTGGCCTGCCTCTGATTTTTAAATATCCAGGATTTATTGTTTTGAAAGATGCCCTGTGCAAAGACATATTTCAAAGGGGCTGACAGTGCTTAACATGTACTCTGGCGTTTTGGGAGCACTGCTAACAGAGTGAGCTTTGCAAAGATGCATTTCAGCTAGGAGCAATAGAAATATGGCCAGGCACAAGCGAGAACAGTTTTGCGCAGGCTTGAGAATGGGAGAAGTGGAGGAATGACTAGTTGTGTGACAGCAGATTTGTGCAGCAGTTCTTTTCCTTCTGTTTTTACAGTAAGTGAGAGGCTATGACAAACCATTTAGTGCCAGGGAGCCTATTTTCTGAAAGTAATCCAGGCACTGTGGAGAAAAAGAAAAAAACCAGAGTTCTTGACTACCCCCCAGCCTCTTCATACCAAGTTTTCAAGGCTGAACTAAAGCCAAATCATTAAAAAGGTTTTCATTAATTACTGTAATTTCATGCAAAACGTGTTTACTTGCTAATCTGAGAACAAACAAAGTGAGAAGGCTAAAAAGAGTCCCCTGCCTCCAAAACCCAAAAAACTCACCACCACTTTCCTTTATTTCTACAAAACCTCAAGGCAATGAGGTGGCCAATGTTTTGTAAAGAGAGAGATGGAAAGGGGCTGAGGGGTAGCAGTGGGTTTATCCAGGGGGGTATCCAGCACGGGAGAGTTCTACTTCATGGCAAGCCCTCCTAGGCAGCCTTGCAATACAGCTGCTGAAATTAACTATCCCAAGAATTGGGTGCCCAGCAGTGGCGAGGCTGTGACCCTATGGCACAAGGTCTCTGGCAGCAGCACTGTCCCCAGGGGCACTCCCAGACCCCTGCTTCTGCCTGGCGCTGTGTGCATCACCTCTGCAGCTCTGCCAGCTGGGTTCCATACAGCCTGGGAAGCTGATGTTGATGCCAAGGCCACTGTGCTCTGCTTGGCTGTGTAGAACTCGTTGTTGCTTACTCATGCTTTCGTGGGTAGTGAAGTACTTCTTGGCCCTGTATGTTTCCCATTTTCACACCTGCGCGCACGCCTTTTCCAGGAGTGTGGAGAGGGCTAGGTTTTTTTTTTAATGATAAGTTCACAAGATTATCCTTCTGGGTATAGTATTCTACCGCCCTGAAAGGAAATAAATGCACTCAGTCCTCTCAGGAAAATGTTATTTTTCTCCTTCTTAAAAAAAAGTAGAAAGAAAAAAAAAAAGGACTACAGCAACTGTGGGCTTTGGTTGTTGGGGGTCTGCTGGAGAAGACTTGGTAGGAAATTCTTTTGGAGAGTTTGGTGGAGACCATCACAGTTGAAAAATGTAATTTGTCTGAAGAAGGGTAAAAGAATAATAAAAGGAAAATCCCTTTTACCCAAGCCATTGGGACGCAGAACTGACGAGAAAGAAAGAAGGTATAGGTCTTAAGTGTTTTTTTTTTCTTTTGTATAAATGTCCATATGAATTTTCAAATATATAAACACAGGTTTTTGATCCAGAAAATGCTGGGCTAGTTACTACTCACTCTAGGCTTATGTTGGCAAGGAACAGGAGGGAAATAATGAGAAGATAGAGAAGCATTTTCTTTTCCTTAAAGCTGTGAGCCCTTATCTAAAGAGAGCTCTGCGAGTTCAGCATCTGATGAGCTTTCCCATCTTCTCGGAGTAGGAGCATAGTTAAGATAACCACGGGAGCAATTATGGGCTCTCCTGGAGCTGTTCTGAGCTGCACAGATGGCAGACTGTGATCCTGGGCTCACATGCAGCACTGGGTGTGCATGCGGCACTGAGAGATGCTCATTTGGAAAGGTAACATGGTTAGTTTTCAGAGATGTTCTTGTGGACATTCTTGTAAATTATGTAGCTGTGGATGATAGGGTCTACCACTGTAATCAAGTACAAACTCAATTGGTGGGATTTTGGTCTTATAGGCCAAATTCTTCATAGAATTGTTCTGTCTTAACCACAGCTTTCATGGCAAAGAGGTGAATGCAAAAGAAATGCAGCTTTCTGCAAGATGCAATATCATCATGAAAAAGGTGGATATAAAGAAAAGACTAAACCACACTAACTAGACCACATCTTGACTGTGGTGTTCATCATTCAGAATAAGCCAGAATTTAATGTTCATTGCAGCAAAACAGCCTTAAAAATGTTAGGCTAGCATACAGGTATTTACTGGCTTCATCATTAAAAGGAATAATATAGGTCCAAAGAACTGGTGTTATTATTGAAGGCTCTAAACTAGACCTCAGGGACAATAAAAGGTTTGTATTTATATGGAGGACTTGGTTTGGGTTTTTTTGAGAATGGACTGCAGTTTTCCTCCACTCAAAGATGTGGGTGGCCAGAGGCCTATTCTCTTTTTTCTCTGCCTTTTTTTATTTGTTTGTTTGTTTTTTTAATGAGACATAAATAAAGGAATCATTTATCTGTTTTTTCTATTTTTTACAGAACAATTTAATATGATCTAACAAGAACATTAACAGAACAGAGGCTTTATTATTATTGAAAACAATAATAATAAAGTAGACCACTAATAATCTATTCTCATGGTGTTTTGTGTGTGTGTTGTATTGCTTGTTGGTTTAAGTTTCAGGGGTTTTTTGAAAGAGTGAGCTATGCAGTCAATCTGATTATTAGGAAACTAAGACTGAAAGGAAATTCAGGCATAACTGTTAGTCAGAGGGAAGCAAACATATGGAATAAGTTGTCAAGCAAAGCTCTTAAAAGCAATATGTGAGCTGCAGAGAGACAAAGAGGGTAACTTGTTTATTGTGAACAGGGAGGGGGTTCTGAAAACATAGAAATAGATGCAAGTAAGGGGAGGGTGAAATAAGTTCAAAGGAGAGAGAAACTGGATTTTGTGGCTATAGTAACTTTTTCTTGTGTGATGAATTTGTACACATCTATAAGGCAATGGAGAAGTCTGTTTTTACATATAAGTTCCAAGCTAACTGGACACTTTTTAAAAAAAAAGGAGCAGGGAAATGGAATTCCTAATTTTTCTTGCAGCTGTTGTTTAATTTCTGACCCACCAGACCATTGTTAGACTCCGGTGACACACTGGTGTCAGTGTCAGCTGTGTTTTGTAATAGCAAGCAGGTCTTGTACAGGTCTGTCCTTCCCTCTGAAGTCAATGACTGTCATACTGGCAAAAAAAAAAAAAAAGATTACTGGTGCTGTGATTCTGGTGCTTTGGCAAGATACAGAGCAGAAACAGAAACCTTTGATGAGGGTGTCATCTTCAGAGCTCTCTGGATGTAGAAGGCTCAGCCCTGCCCCAAGAGACTGGTTCTGCTGCCTCGGTGAGACTGCCCAGGTGAAGAGTAGAGAGCCTGCACCTGAAATCAAGCATCCTTGTGACATGGGGAATTCATCGGGAATGGACCCTGCCTTTCCAAGAGCTGGTCAGGATGCTTTTTTTTTTCCTCCCAGTTTTGGGAAAAGTGTGAGATTTCTTTAAATGGGAACTATAATGATCTGAGCACTGCCAGGGAGTCCAGCTTCCAGTCCTTCCTCTCCCTGCAAACCCGACCTCTTCCAGGAGACAGCTCTGATCGCAAAGATAAGGCTGCTTTGTAAAAAACCATCCCCTGCCCCCTGGGCTCTCCTTTGTGAAGTGTGCTGAAATGAAGAGCAGAAGGACGGGATCCTTTGGTCCAAAGTGATAGCGAGAAAGAAAGGAAGCGTGACCTGAGTTCCCCTAATTATGGCTCTAAGCACAGAGATCCAAGGCTCGGGGCCTGGTCTTTGCCCCCATGCCTTTTCTTTTCCTTGATGTGAAACAATCCCCTAAGTGTGGTAGCTGGTCTGTGGGTATCCTAACAATGATGTGTGCAGCCTGGAAAGATTGTCTGCTGCTCTGCATCCGAACTCTCCTTATTTTGTGATTGAATTTCACACATAATCTTTCCATCCTCTCTTAGGTCTCAGAAATTTCAGGCTCCTTAACCAGGAAGTCAAGCTAATATTTAAGGTCTCTGATTGATTGTTTACTAATGTAATTAAAAAGTGAATAGTGGATAACATAGTGTAGGAAACTGTTACCTTTTGAGATTGTCTTCTTTAACCATTGATAGCAAATACCACATTTGAAAAGTTGTAGCAAGCCTTAAGCTGGGAAAAGCCAGCCCTGGTTGTGAGCTGTGCCCAGACACGATAGGATTTAGTATCTCATCTCCTTTAAAAGAATTTGCCTGTTTCCTAGTGAAGAAAGATCATCAATTGTCTGTTTATTCCTGCATCGGCTCTAACTGTTAACTGAGATGATGTGTGAGTGATGATTAATTATTTGCATTTGTTTCAGTTTTAAGGTTTCTGCAAGCAACAGTGAGAAAGAGGGACTTTGTGAGCTGGTCTTCTGCCATGGGTTGTCATTCATGTGGTTGACAACTCCATTTCTCTAGAAGGCCATATAATAATGTATTTCCAAATAAAAAGTCAGTTAAGGGGACATGCATCACTTTGAGAGCTTGTTCAAAGTCAGTGTCAGGCGTGTAATTCAAAAGTGCTTCAAAGTAGGGCTCCTGAGAAAAGAATTAACAGGAGTGAAGCACAGAGAGTACTACTTGTGTCCTTCCCAACCCAACTCTTCCTAGTGGGAGGGACATGGCTTTTTGTGTCCGTCTCAAAGACTCCAGGGTCAGCGTTACTGGCCATGCCAGAGCACTGCTGCCTGTTGGCATCGATGTGAGTTCAGCCAGCTGGTGATGCCCTTCCTTCTGCACCATCATTTGTTGGACAGAAAGGGACAGCACTGATATCACTCGTGGTATTTTCACACTTGAAGTGACTCTGTTAGCATGACACAAGTGTGAGGGAAGCACTGGGTCCAGAGTGTGCCTGCCAACTGGTATCCCACACTCCCGTGTTAAGAAAAGGCAGCAGATGTGGTGATGTGGCTCTGTGGTGTGTAGTGTCGATTCGACAGCAGCAGATGCTGCATCCCAGAATGACTCACACACCTCTACTTTAGGGCCTGATCTCATTCTTCAAGGTTGCCTCACTCTCTCGCTGTCACCCCTACAGCTGCCATTCAAAGGTGAAGTTTCAGGATCCTGGTACAAACTGGTGTTTTCCTATGGCCATGGGATCCCACTCACTAGCCCAGCATCTAGCCACAGTCAAGTGAGTGGAGGGGTTCTCAAGTCCTTTGGCAAGCTGAGGACTTCTACCTTTTCTGAATAATAAAACTGGGTGAAAGTAGCACAGGTTAGTTAATTGCTCCTAAAGCTGATTGAGGATGGATTTATCAGTTCTTGTCTCAGTCTCCAAATTAGTCTTGCCCTTTTTCCCATGGCATTGCTTTGGACCATTGTAAAGACATTACTTCTCTTATCTTTCTGTTTCTGTGCAACATGCCTGCTGTCCTGGGTTTCAGTCTGGGTGGACCCTTCCACTGTTCTGCAACCAATGTGTATTTTCGTCTTGCCGTGATCATATTTAACATCTCCATCAATGCATAGGAGCCAGTGGGAGGTTTAACTCCAACTTCTCTTGATCATATTAGGAACAGGAATATCTTAGACCCACTTGTGCCTTAAGTGGAATGCTGTTTTCTGAAATTCTTGTCATTTTGGGTCCAGGCTCATACTGTGTGTCAGTGTTTCTGGGCAGAAGATTTCACAGTTGCTGTATGCTATCCCCAAACAAAAAATGTCTGACAACTGCATACAAGAGGATCAAAGGGCTGTCAGTGAAACTACAGGTTGTTTGCACCTTTAGATAGCTGGTAAATGAAAATTGCTTTCCAATAGCTCAGAGAGAAGTGTTAGAAATTATTAGCTAAAAGCCTTCTGCCTGGTAGCATTAATTTCCTATTCATTTCCTTGAAGGAAGATTTTTGGAGAAACTTGTAAATTACAACATGCTCCTAGCAGAATAATAGCTTCAGGAAAAACATGTAATAGCACTCCTTAATCAAAATAAGGGCAAGTTGTTGCTTATCCAGCTGAAGAGCTGGGGATCACTAAAGCTTGATTTCACATTTCTCATTAAACAATCGTACATTTTTTTAAACTGTTTTAAGAGAAACATGGGTCTATTTCAGTAAAATATGTGCCTATTTGGTTATTTGTTTTTTTTGAACATGTTTATCCTACTGTTTCCCTTTTTATTCCTATGCCAGTCTCCCTGTGTCCATGTTCTTCCTTGACTGTGATGTGTCAGCCTAAGAGAAGCAACCCCAAACTGTTGGATAAAACAGAATTCTGTCCCTGTGGGATAATGTAGCAGATATTATCATTAGATAAATGCTGATGATTAGCTTTCCTGCTGGAGCTGAATGATTCTTGTCTCAGTCACATAATAGATCAGGTGGGAGTTTCTGCAGGCGCTTGTGCTGTGATACTCAAGATCAGCTCACACTGACTCTACACATGTAAATAATTAACACAAGATGGAAGGAGATCCTGAATTAAACCACTGATTCTAGTGGGGCTTTTCAGAGGGAGGTGGATGCAAGTTGGCTGGAGATAGCTAGGACTGCTATCTTAAAAGATGTTTAGGTACCAAGTCTAGATCCTCATGGGTGTTTAGAAAACAGAATTTCTTTAAATTACTATGCCAAAATTTGCTGAGTTTTTTTCCTGGGGTACCATTTTCCTGCTTAGTTTGCCCTATGTCTGCCTTTAATTGGGTATTAGACAGTTTGTACTGTGGAGTTGTGAATCCTCTTGCTTTATCCTCTTTAACAGTTTTATTCTGTGTTCCTCCAGCCTGTAGGTTTAATTAAGCCTCAGAACCTGTTTACCACAAAAGGCTATATTTTCATTATAGATAATTAAAGCAAAGAGAATTTAAATAAAATAGAATAAATAAATGTTTGAAATAGCACAACCGTTTAGTATCTCTAATGCCTGACTTATTGCTTGCGTACTTGTGAGGAGTGGCAGCATACTATGGCAGGTCTTAGTACTTCCCAAAATCTAGGTCCTTGTGCTGTTTCCTAAAAGACCAAGACAGTAAAGCTGGGGACTATTAGATTTTTAGGGTATGTCCTGTTTTGAATTTCTCAGAAGTACAGGTGATTTGCATTGGTAAATCAGTGATGTGATAGTTGGGTGGAGGCAGCAAGAGTTCTGTGGACATGGGGCAGGACCTGGTGGTGTGGCTTTTGGGCTGTCCTGACTTCTGGCTTTTCCTTTAAAGAATCCATCAACATTTCCAGCCTGTCTTTGTAGAGTCCCCTGCAAAAGGACAGACTAACAGCCCCCTCTGTTTGGACAAAATGAAAGCTGAAAAGCCTGTTCAGACTGATGTGTACCTTTGAGTTGGCTTCCTTGCTCTGTGCAAGAAATGTATTTACAGATCGTAGTGTGGCAGGGAGTTAGAGCAGAGAGCTGAGGTTTCTCCATGCCATGCAGAGAGCAGGAAATGTGTGATCAGTGCTGCAACAAAATTGTTCTTTTCAGTGCAAACGGCTGACTTTACTAATAGTGGCAATGCACATGGGGAGGAGCAGAACGAAGAAATAATTGAGGAAACCATGAGGAGCAATAATGTTCCTCAGAAATAGCTTGCTTTTTATTTTTTTCTTAGATATATGAAATGTGGCATGCAGTGCTCTTGCCTATATTGCATTCTCCATCTGGCTGGTTACTGAAAGCTCAGATTCTCCTGGGTTTGTCTGAGTTATTTACTTTAATATTCTGCCTTTTATAGAAAAGATTATCTTACAAACTGGATTCTCCATACTGGACAGATTTTTATGGTTTAATCCTGTTTTTGTTATCTAATTCTATTTTTTCCCTTGTATTTAATATCATTTCCCCTGACATACATACATAAATACACGCAGGATTTCATGTCATATTTTTTCTGTACTAGTGTCTCCTGCAGAGATTCTTTTCTTGCCACACTTGATTGAGAAACAGCTCTTATGGGATTCAGAGAATTGTTCTGTACCTCCAGCTTAGGAACCAAGAAATCCTTGTGAGCCTTGTTCCCTTTAAATGGAGACTACAGCCAAAGCCCAATTAATACAGAAGGAATCCTTCCCCTGATTTCAGTTATCTCTTGGTCAGGCTGTCTGTCTTTTATGCTTCATTATCCTTATCACTGAGCATATCATAATACGTATATTTATCCTGCTATGTGCCCGCAGGAGATAGTCCTTCCACTTTATTGATGGGGATTTGAAGTACAGCGAGATGAAGTGCTTGATCTGGTAGGAGACTGAATTCAGCTATTGAAGCCCTGGTTTAGATAAATTTAAATGTATTGTCACTAAAAGGCCCTTTCGAGTGGCTGTAGGTGCTGGTGGAATGCACGTATCCTTTATGCAGATGATGTGGTTCATGTGAAGTACTGTGGAAAGAGTTCTGGGAGCACAGCTTGGGATCCAGGACTAGCCATTCTTCTGCCATGATGGCTTTAAATGAGAACAGCAAATCTGCTTTCTCTGTCTCGTGGGTACACACTCACATTGTGCTCTGTGGCATCTGTGCAGTGAGAATAAAACCTACCCTGCACAGAATATTGTTTGGTGGCTGTAGGACTCTACTGACTGAGTGTGGACCTGAGCTATCTGGGACTGAGCCTGGATAGTGAATTGTCAGCTACATATTGCTCTACTCTGTCTCTGTGAGATTTATTGCAAGTCACTGGCTCTTCACAAGAGGGTTCAGGGTTGGAAAGCTCTAATCTGGCAATTGTGAGGTAGGGTTGCACTGGAGGATATGCTTAGGATGGGAGGAAGAACATCTTTCTAACCAAAGCCAAAGCAAAACAGCTGGAGTTTTGTTGGCCCTGAGACCATGCCAGGGGCTCTCCCTGTTATTCCTCTATCCCACCCATTATGCTAACTGGAGCAGCACTACATTATTCAGTGAAACATGGGTCTCTTCTGGTTTACCTATTTAATTTTATGCAAGATTTTTTTTTTCTGTTGTTTACTTTATAAGACAACCGTGTAAAGGTCCCGTAGTGCCTTAAGCAAATTGCTGTGAGATTTAAAGCAGAAAGCTTAGGACTGTGTTTAGGCTTCCCATTAGACTGAAAGGGGCTTAGATTTCCACTGATTGACCACTGAACTCTCCCTTCCCCCCTCCCCCTGCACCAACTCCACTTCTCTGGCCCAGATCAATGTCAGTAGTTAAATGGATCAGTTATTTGAAAGCTGTCTGTTGACCTTTCCTTCATGATTGATTGCATGAAAAGTGCACAGGAGTGTGGCTTCCAGCTAGGCAAGTAGTCACTGCTGACGGCTCTCTTTCACCACTCCCCGTAGCCCACTAGGATTTCCCACAGAGGAATAAGCTGTCTGTGAAGATGCCAGACCAGAGAGTGCTCTCAAGTAACCATAATGAAGCTGAAAGCCAGCTCTAGTCTTCCTCAATGGCCGTGAGGAATTATTTATGAAGAGGAGACCAGAACTGAGTGGTTTACTGGTCTTCAAAACACTTCCTGACCGGAGGTCTGGAATTGGAGAACCACAAGAGCCCTGGGTGACAGTTACCTATGGGTGTTGGCAGGTGTCCTACCAAAACTGAGGGAAGAGGACAAAAGCAGGGCCATCTGACTCTCTGGTGCACACACCAGCATGCACTTGCCATCTCACTTGCTCATCATCTCACACACGTGCTGTACTAGCCCAGAGAAATAATTAACTTTTCTATCTCTCAATATGTATTTGAAACACAAAAACAGCCTGCAGGAGCAAATGCATTGAATTAGTCTTTGTGCAACTCTTCTTTCTTATACTTCCCCATTCTAAAACTAATGTTGTCAGAGCTTTAATTTGGTTTAAATCTCCTGTAACCAATTCCATCTAATGGTTTTGATTTCTGGCATATGGAACGTTTTAGTTACTCCCGATTGTTAGCATTATGAATAATGAACCCACCTTTTAACTCTTAAAATAAAGTTTGAGAGTGCAGTAAGTGACATTCTGTTTGCACAGAAGCAGAGAATACAAATTACCCTAAATCAGGTAATGGGAAGCTGATGTATGATGATTATGTTGTTTCATCACCCAGTTTTTAGTAGGTTGTGCAGGATTGGTAATTCACTGCATGATCTCCCTTTTAAATCACTTCCTTAATAAACATGTAACAACACTAGCCTGATGTAGGGCACAGCGTGACTCTATGCTTAATCTATATTTTACAAACCAGCAATACACCGCGAGTAATGAAAAGGTTTGTAATGTCTGCGCTTGGTTCCGACTATCAGGGAATTGCTGTCTGTAGAGTGTAGGGCGACATGGACAGCTGGGGAGGAGGATGGAGCAGGTTGAGAATTGCGGTTTCTGCTGATAAATATCATGTACTGTTGGCCAGGCTGTGTGAAGGCTATTGTAACCTAGGGTAATGGTGGATACTAGGCAATTTGGCAATTGGAACAATGGATGGGGGCTTTTGATGGCAGCAGTTTGCCATCAGCTACCTTCTCTCTTGCTTGTCAGTGCTCTTTAGCTCTGGCACTGCAGGGTGGTCCTGATAAAGGGTCAGCCTTAACCCTTCACAAACATTGAGAAAAGGGTTTGTGGAGGAGCTCTGAAAGGCATGAACTGGGAGGGAGGACTGAGTGAGTCCATTGGAGGCTGAAGAGGGCTTGGGAACCTTTGAGATTTCTTTTTTTGGTGCAAGATAATTTAAAATTATTCCTTGTACTGGAGGGGAGAGGGCCAGAATGAGAAAAGAGACAGAAGAAAAACAAAATAATTTTAAAAAAAAAAAGTTGACAGTCACTTTGCTTGCAAACCCAGTTTGAACCTAGTGCATGCTCAGTCTGCAGAGCTGCGTGTTTCCTTTCTTGCCCTGCTGACTCATCTGGAGTAACTCCATGCACAACACTTATTTTGCTTAGGGTGGCTTGGTGGGATGATAGGGGTGTTAGACAAAGCAAATCCATGATATTTAAGATATATTTCTGTAGTTAAAATTAGCAGGGGAGTTGGTGTGTGTTAGAAAGGAGAATGGCTTTTACTGGACTCACTTATTCTGGTAAAGATGGAGTGATCCAGCAGAAAGTTACAGTTAGGCCTTGAGGGAGTGGGCAACACACTGGATACTATGAACACTGAGAGGCTGGACTCAGGTAACACGTGTTGCAGAAATGGCTCTGGGAGTGAACCTCCCTCTTTATGACAAACCTTCAGGTTTTGCGCTCTTTATTATATTGTTTTTAAAGGACTTCTCTGGAATTAAAAATGAAAACAATAGGTACATTCTTCTGTTGTAAAGATGGAATGAGAACCTTTAACGGGGCTAGAAACTACAGACCTATTAAAGATGACATTTACAGTTGCAAAGCTGTTCATGGGAGAATTAATTGCTCAGGAGTAGCCAGCACCCATTGATTTGGGTGCTTGGCCATAACAGAGCTGAGTCTCCAGTCTTGTCAGATTGGTGCTCACTCTTCTCTTCCTCCCTTCTCTGAGGATCTTTTCCTTGCCAAAGCTGAGAACAGTGACAAAGCTGAGGATGATGACAAAGCTGAGAACAACGACAGAGCTGAGAACGATGACTCTTTGCAACAAGTGCTGGGGCAAATCCTTATCCCAAGCCCCCTGTCCTTGCATGGTCCTTCAGACCTAGTGCTAAAGGGAGTCCTTGTACCTCCCACTGATCTCACCAGGGACAACTTCTGAGCACACATTTCCAGCTCGGGGAAGCAATTACCTGGCGTCACTGCAGTGCTTTGTTGGTTGGGAATTACTCCGGAGCAGAGGATTCAATTCCTGGGTCTCACCATGTGTCCGACAACAGCACCTTACCTTTCAATTAAAGTAGGGTTAATGAAGATTTGTTTTGACAGCTGAGCAGAAATGAAGGGGATGCAAAATTTCCCCTGCTCATTCCTTCTTTCCATGCAGCACAGCTTTTTTTTAGCTCTCCTTCACCCCAGCCGTGGGTGTCTGACAGTTCCCAGTGTCATGATGCTCTGCGCCCACATTTCCACAGGACAGTCCATCCATCCTTTTGCTGGCATCCCCATGCAGCTACCTGACTTCTGATAGACTGGGAAGTGAAATGCTTTCCTTGACAGTGCAAGGATGACAGCAGATTTTGCAAACAACCCTTTCATTGCTCCTGGAAATCTGGGCTTCAGATTTCAGCAGTTTTATTTCCCAAAAGGGCCTTTCCCTGTAGGTAGGCAGAAAGCAGTAAGTTGATGGAAGACGCACAAGAGATATTTAACTCCCTGCCAGCTTACTACAATGGCCTGCACCAATGTGTTACTTTGAGAAAAAAAAAAAAAGAAATCAGGCAATCCTGTTTGTTTTCATTTAGAGGGAGAAATGGAGACATTTTGAGAGATTAAGTGATATGCCTAAGGCTGGGCGGGGGGTCTGACCGGAGCTCAGGCCTGAATTTACTGTTGCCAGGTCATGTAACTCGAGCTCAAGACTTTTTCTAACCTTTGAATAAAGCGTCTTTAAAGCCAAGCAGTAACAGTTTTTTCTGGCATGGCTTCTTTCACATCATTCTAGTAAACCGAAGGATATTGGAAAGTGTAAGAATAAACCTGGGTCACAATATCCTGCCTTTTCCTGAAGTCTCATAGTGATTTTTGGGAACATAATTTCTATTTTATCATGGTTAAAAAGCAGCACCTGCAGAGGGTTTATTTCTTTTCAAATGCCAAATCTAATGTTTCAAAGAAAGCTCAAGATGAAATGAAAAGGAGAGCAGAAGGGTAGGTAGCTGTCATTAGCCTTAAGATTGTTTATGAAAACCCGAGATGACCTACAGCTTTAAATGACATTGATTGGCGTACTTTAACTTTGTACTAATGGACTAATGACTTGCAAAGCTCTGAACATTCAAAGAGAAAGAAAAAAACCCTGGCATCTGTGAAAGATGATTACAATCTGTGGTATTCAGCTGACTTTTCCAATACGTGTTAAATATGCAGGGCACTGCAAAGAATTGTAGTTGTTGCTGTTGAAAAGAAAAAAAAGTGTTCCTCAGATAACAAAGTCTTTTGTTTTTAGTGCCAGGAATGCCACACTGAAAGTGAATAGTTTCAACTGTAGCCTCTCGACTAGAGGCAAACCTTGCTGCAATTCAGCAGCAATCTGAGCAATCCCTCTAAATCTTGAGTCTTAAGGGAGGAGTACTGAGGGAATAAAGCAAAAATAAAAAATTATAATTAAAAAAAAATAGTAAAAACCCCTTCCTTCTCCTGCTGCAGAATGCAAGTCAGCTACCTTTGATTCTTGTTTTCCCCCCTTAACTCAGTTGGATGCTTGAGATAAAAGGGAGGATAGGATTTGCCTTAAATTTCCAGTGTAGTGGTTACTGTTTCTTCTGCTGCTCCTTTTATTATCCTGAGTAAAATGTGCCACCACAACAATCCTTTTGAGACATGAAATACTGCTGAAAGGTCACTGTTTAGAGCACAGCCAATATAGCACGAGACACTGCTAATCTATCAGTTCTGTGATGAATATGTTGACAAGGAGCTGAATTTTAATAATTAATCATGATAAAACTAAGGCAAGTTAATAATTTAGAGTCTGATAATGGAGAGTGGTGTGACTCCTTGAGTAGGCAGTTTCTGTTAAGTTTCACCTCTGTTAATTTTAACCAAAAGGAGCACTGTCACTTTTAATTATGAACAAGAAGCTCTTGGAGCTGTACAGATGTCACAGAGGAGGTCAGCTCCAGAACATGCTAACAGCTCTGAGAGAAAATTTGGGTAGCTCATATAAAGTCAGTCTAAAGCTACTCGATGTGGTTAGTCCCTCAAGCTGTGTTTGCTTTACCATAACAGTATGTTAATGGAGAACAAGTAAGCAAAATGGTAAAAAGTGAATAGATAGAAAGTAGATATTTGTCATCCCAAATATGTCAGTCATGAATGATCAGTGTGAAGCCCTGAGCTTACTAGCAGTGGTGGCAGAAATGTCATTATCTCTGATGGAACCATTTATATGCATCTTTTCACCAAAATGTTCTCATGACCTGTCCATCATTGCAATTTCCTCCTCTGAAAACATTCTGGGTTCCTAAAGACGTGAGATGTAGGTACTTACCCTTTTGTTTGCCTCTCCAAAAACTTGGTATTTTTAAAATTTAAACAGCCCATGCCAACAGAAAGAGGGTAAGGAACAGCATGAGATATTTCCCCAAGCTCTGCAAAAATCAGTAGCAGGGTTTGAGAGGACATAATGACGTTCTGGTGGAGGGAAGGATGCGTGTGGGAAGGGAAGGGTTCATGCATCCTGACCCTGCAGCCCTACTCCATGCTGCCCAAGCGGCCACAGTAGGAAGACTGTGGTGCTGCTGGTGGTGGAAGCCTACTAGAACCAGGGAAGGAGGGAGATCTAGGGTACATAAGGCAGGAATTCAAAGGAATTCGGGCCTTCAGCAGGCTTCAGGAATTCTGCTGTTGAGGGAATATCCCAACTGATAAATGCATCTTTCTTTCTTAAGGCTGAATATGCTGGTTTGGGACACTACAGCGTGTGCTCCGTGTAAGATTGCCAGCGTGGCATTAGATGCTGCAGATGCTGAGCATTAACTTATGTTTCCTGCTGCTTATGGTAGGAAATTCTTGGAATGCTGGGACTACTGAGGTACCTATTCAGTTATCAGAAGCATTTGGCAGGTTTCTAAGGGCAGCCACTGTAGCTGTGATGTTATTTTAATAATTTTACAAAGCTCTTTGATAAACAGACGTTGACATTTCTAAGGAAACCTGTTCTCTTCACCCTTGTGGCAGTCAGAGTTGGCTAGCGGGGAGGAAACACCTCACATAGCGTGGCTCAGGTTACACAAATCAGATATTTAACAGACTTTTCAATGTTCACTGTTTAAATAGCTGCTTTTGTTCCAGACTTGGCCGAGTTTCCAGAGGGCTGCCGTTCTCCTCTTAACTGTCTTGGTTGCAAAAGCTGGCTGTTCATGTTAAAGACGCATTGGCATGGTTTTAAAAAGAAGAAATAATAAAGCATGGCACTAAGTAGTTAAAGTATATGGTGTGTAATATTCAGAGTTACTTTACTTGGCCTCAGCACTGTATCAATGGCAAAAAAATTAACACCAAAAAAATGCATGCAAAGAACGTTTGCTTCTGAGAAGAGCTCCGAGCAGTACCCGCTTGCCACTCTTACATCTCTGAGTGTGTGATCTTGTCTCTGTTAGTTGTTTGTTTTGGCCTGACTCCAAGGGATTCGTAGTACAGGCTGTTTTGTCACTACAGTTGACATAACTCACAGTTTTTCTCTTTGGTTTTTCACTAGAGAGAATCGTATTTGTTGTACTGCACAGAATAACTCCATCTCACTGTAGTTTCATGGCATGTTGTGTTGATGTGTGATGAAGGCACGTCCTGTCATGATTTTATGTCGTTATATGACAAGACACCTTCCCCATAAATTAACACATTTTGCATAAGTTGCAGCATTAGGTCAAGTTAGTCCATTGCAAAGTTTCAGGAGTCCAGGAGACACAAACTAGTTCAGAACAGTAACAAAGCTTTAGACTAACTTTGTCAGATGTGATATACTCCTCATAAAATCAAGACTTCCCATGAACTTCTCTGTAGACTATCTTTGCATCATATCTCTGCCTAAGACTGTAATTAAAAACGTTCCTGAATTGCCTAGCAAGCATGGGTGATGAAGTACTTGTGATTTAGGCCTCCATTCCTCAAAAAGCAAAATTCACATATATCTACACATATATCTGTCTCGTTTCCAGTTTACTTGAATGAAAGGGGCCCCCAAATGTCTGTATTTCTTACTCCCTAAATCCATTCCATGACAGTGTGGTGTACTGTAGCAAACGTATGGATATTTGAAAGAATGGCATTATCCAGTGCACCATGGGAATCCCTGATCCATAAATTGTTACATTTGTGTGTAGCAACCCTGCTGCATAAGGCACGGCACTCAAGGTACGGACAGAGACTGTTACCTGGCAGGGAGAACAGGGATATGCCTGTTTTATAGCAAATCAGAATTAATCGCCCATGTCCTCGATAAAATGTGCCAACATCTCTGAAGTCGTCGGTGAACTGTTTGCAGTTACAGACAAATATCTGCGTGAAAGGGCCAGATCTGCTTTAGATGCCCTGAGAAGCCCAGTTACGTAGCACCAGACATGAGAGCTATGTCTATATCTCAGGGGTCACCAAATTCGTCCCCTTATGTTAATGCTATCACCTACTGCCTTGAGGTAATTGCATATGTCATTACTTGATTACTGTAGAATTTTTATTATAATTCACTCATCTCTAAATTCCAGCTCAAATTAGACTGCATATCAGATAACCTTTGTATTTGTTATACCTACAGAAAGAAATAGTGGCGTCACGTTTTTATGTGTGATGATTTGTGTCAGCAGTCATCAGCTTTCCTGCTGTAGGCTGGAGAAAGGATAATATTGCTTTCTCTCTTAAAAACTCATGCTTTTGAGTTAATTTCACGTATATACATGCAGAAGGTTTTTGAGAGGTTTTTTTTTACCTTTTTAAAGTAAGGGGTTTTTTTACCAGACGGCAGAAATGAGCTGAAAGTATAAAATTACCAATTCTCCCTCCCCACATGTTTTCCTTCTTGCCAGTCATTTATCACTCAACAGCATATAAAACTCTGGGGCTTTTTTTTTTTGGTCTCTTTTTTTTTTTAATCTGGCTTTGTTCTTACTACATAGCATCAATAGCTACTTACATCTTCAATGTAATCCATGGACAAGAAGACACATCCAGTCTATCTTTTTCATGATTTATTGTAAAAGGATTAGCTATTAGGTGTTGTTTTCAGGCCAGCAGAAAGTCCTTTCACTTTAACTCTTCGTATCTAGTAAATAATTTTTCTCAAGTCATTCAGCTAGTAGGCGTTAATATTGCTACTTGCATTTTGGCTTCCATTACATTTTAAACAATGGATATCACATTTATTCCTTCCCTAAACAAATAGTGCAATGAAGTAACCTGTTCTACAGGACTTAAACAAAAGTAATGACAAGGGAGCTTAGCATTTAGGAGCTGACAAGCTTGCTTTAGGATTGAGATGAATCGCAGCCACTGGGTTTATATGATAATGTTACTTCTTCTCTGCCTGCTGCACTGATCTGCAGCTCAGAGGTGATGCTTGGGGCACCCTCATCCCTTGGGTGCCCTGTGACTCATTCACATCTTCCTCTATCTAAGGTGGAAGCCTTCCATTATCCGCCTGTGAAATGAATGTTGAGAGAAAACCAGAAAGGGCCTGATCTCGCAAAGTGCTAAGCAGACCCCGAAGCCTTATGTTCCCTCAGTTCCCCAGTGATTACGATGCTCAAGTTTGTTCATTCTGCATTAGGCATGACAGCAGTGGAGAATGCCAAGTGCTCATTTCAGGCTTACTTTTTTCTGTCCACTAGTTGATCCCTCATTTTTGTTTGGTTGCAGCTGCAGGGCTGATGCACTGTATCAGTAAAAAGTAAATCCTGTTATATGAATCACCTAAAGAAAATATCAGAAAATTCCTTATGGGATTTTATCTGTTTTAAATTACTTTCATATGACTGAAGTTATGTGCTGAGCTAAGAAGAAAAGAAAGCAAGTTGACAGTACCTCTGGCCATTTTAAGATATCTTATGGGGAGTTTAATGCTTCTTTTGCAATCTTTGGGAGACTTCTGCTTGGGCTGATCATAAGAGAACAGTGAAGTAAGGACCCTGTAACCAGCAGTGCAAAGAAGTCAGGGTTTTCTTCCTGTGGGCTTAGAACTACTGTGGTGTAAGTGCCTTATCTCACTGGTCACAGGTTACTCCTGAAATAAACCACACTTTATGTAGGCTAAAGATGTGCCCCCAGCATTTTAGTTTTAAGAGAGATAAATATTCTTGGGGTTTTCTTTGCCTGCATTTCAAAAAGGCTTTTTAGTTTTAATTTTTAAAGAAAGTGGCAGGGCAAGAAGTGTTTCCGTATGCTGCAGCATGGAATTGAAAAGTAAAATTTGTTACTGGTGAATTACTATCATTTGCTAGTATTGTTTATACTACAATATTCAACATGCTGTGGGATCAACCCAGAGATGCCAGGATGGCATGATTCCTTCACTGCAGAGCTCCCCAGATCAGTATAGGCACAGAGAAGATGACAGGCCAGAGCAGATAAAGAGTGTGAAAAGGAAAGTCAACTCTGCTTGCTGTAATATGGCACAGTTGTTTCTTAAGGGTATTTCATGGGTAATGAAGCTAAACAGCTTAGTTTCATTATCCAAGATGACATAAATGCATGGGGAATACATTTCAATACATCATCTAAGCCTCCATGTGATTTAAGTCTCCAGTCAAGTCACGGTCTGTTCAATGCAACACCACATTTGTGGGAGTTGGACTTTGAGACACAATTAAAACTTCAGTTCCCAAAAGTATGTGAAATCTAAATTTTTGTAGAGGATTTAGTGATTGCACAAATAAAGATGTTTCCCTGACTAATTAGTTTGGGATCACTGTGTGTCCCATCCCATATACTGTACAAGGCTTGGGCAGTCTCACTGTGCGCAGAGCTCCGACGGGAGAGGAGGAAGCAAACTGGAGCATTGCTGTAGTTGTGGGGTTGGCAGCACTGGGCAGTTGGCTTCTGGATCTTGATCTTGGTGAAAGGGTAAAACCAAGAATATTTTCTGTCCTGTTGCATGGAGAAAGGTCCTGTCCCTCTGAGAGTGTCCTGAATATGTGTCTTAGGGAATTTTGGCTTAACAGCATATCTTATGCAGTGTAAACCAGATTGCTTAAAATTTCTTTAAGCTACATTCGTCCTAGAACAATTTTAAAAAAACAAGTAAGAAGTCTAGGATGACACAAAGATGATAGAGCCCTCGGCTGGCCTCTCCCTGCCTCTTTCCAGCAGAGTTCTTGTCAAGGGTTTAGCCTATGGTGTTTGTCTTGATGATGTCCCTTTACACGTCTTATTCTCTTCAACCCCAATTATTCACTCCAAAGTATCGTTTCTGTTTCCTCTTACACAGTGCATGTACTGAGGGAACAGGAAAGGTTCAGTAAATCAAACTAGAAGTCACTGAGGAAACACAGATAGCCATGAAAGCTTCAGCTTCACTTGCTTGATGAATTATGTGGTCCAGAAGGTAAAACTTTCTGGTTTGAGTTCTTTGATAACCCCACACTAATTGCTGCTCCTTGCTAAGCACTGTGCTGTTCTTCAAGCAGTGGGTGGAAAACAGACGTGTGTAAGAGGTACAGGAGCCACCAGAAGGCCAGCTCATCTGCCTGGCTCATTTGCTCACGTGCCCTCCTATGATCTCAAAAATCTGCTGCGACTCCACACTCTGAGGAAAAGCCCTAATATGCCAAACAAACATGGTGCTGGCGATGCAACATTAAGCGACTGATGATGTTAAGAAATGTACTAATACTCGTGTTTGAGGCCGTCTGGTCTGGTTAAACCCTCCCGAGCCTCTTTAATAGATGAATACTGTGTATTACCGAGTGAAGTGCTTTAGGATAAAAGTCTTCCTCTTATTGTTGCTACATTCACTGAAATTAATATTTTCTGATTTACATTCCCCTTGCCTCTCTTGTCTTCATATGTATGCATTTATGTGCTCCATGTATATAGATTGGAAAGATAATTTTTTATATCTTCTCTCTTGGGAAAATTATTTTCCCTGAAGATATCTGGCTTTCCCTAATGTGGGCTAGTGGCAGTGACTTAATGAATTTTAGCTTCTTTCCATAAGAACCTTCTCCAGAAATACTTCAGTAATAGGATAGTACTGAATATAAGTGGAATATAAATGTTGCACAGTTGAAGGGGCAGAATTACAAATGTCAGATATTCCAAACTGTTTTGGGATGACTGGATTCATTTGAAACAGAACTTCATTGCAGAGAAACAGCCTGGGGGTGGATTGATCTTGTTTACCTACTGCTATGTTTCTTCCATAGCTGTTTGTGCAGGAATTTGCCCATGCAGGACTGTATGCAGTGGGAAGGTTGGTTTGTGTTAGACCATTTGACTGATTTTCTTTAGAGTATCTGGTTTGTCAAAAAGAAGAAAGGAAAAAAAAATAGAAAAAAGGAAGTGCTGCACTGTTCCTTAAGCTTTAAAAAGGAAACTCAGGAGTCTTTTAAGCCTTAAAATATTTCAATGCCTCTGTCTTCCTGCAGTGTCCCAGTGCAATTGTTGCATCACCTGAAAGAAATACTTGGTATTTTTCATTCCTAAATTGTAGAGGTATCCAAAGGACCTAGTGTAAGAGGTGACATCCATACTGGCATGCTGTGGTGCTGTTTCTCTGTCAGGTTTGTTATTTCCCACATTCTGCTGAAAAAATGTCAAAATGGTGCTGCCACACAGGTTCCAGCATCAAAGAGTACTTCCCTCACCCACACATCCTGCTGGGGGCCTTGGGGTAAAAGGGAAGAGAATATGAGTTTGCCTGTGACAGCATTATTCATAATGATTTATTCTTTCCATTACTGTGGTTCTTAGAGGCCACATGTAAAGATCAGGGCTTAATTGCACTTGCAGTCATGAGGTAGAAAAAAGCAAGCGTCACCCTGAAGACACTTGTTAATAAAAAACCCTTGCTGGTTGCAAGTCAGACAGGTGTGTGAGGTGGAAACAGGGGAGAGAAGGTACAAGAAAGAACAGAGGGGCAAGTTTGCTGCATAGTAAAATGTGTACAGAAACTGAAGGAAAGTGTACTTTGCTCGAGTGTCAGGCACTGAAATAAATCTCACCAGTCTCCGAAGAAGTGTCAAGACTGAGGCAGAGTGGCTGGACCTGAAGCTTGCTGAGAGAATTAACAAGCCTGGCAATAAACCCCTGGGTAATAATGGCTCTGAAGAGTTACATTTGCTTTGGAATTTACTTTTTTAAAAGCATGAAATTTTATGTGTAAACAAGATCTATAACCACCTATACGGAAGTAAAGATTTTTAGTACCTCTGAGAATGAAGGGCTGTGTTCTGTATGCTCCAGCAGTACAGAACTTGTTTTAGAGCTGTAGGATGAGAGCTCAGTGAGTAATTCAATATTGGTTATTTCATAAGCTTTGTCTTTGGTGAACATAAAATATGATTTTCTTGAATCAATTTATTATATGACCTTTTTTTCCTTCTCTTTTCTCCTGCCAATATGCTTCTGCCACACTTACTCTTAGCATTTCCTGGGTCACCCAGATGCCAAACCAGAGTATGTAGCTGGGATGGGGGAGCATTCCCAGCCTGGGTCAGGGAGGGACCAGCCCTCTGCATTGTCTCAGGAGAGCTTGCCCTCACACCTTGCTCTGCCCTTCTCTTGTGTGAGGAACCACAGAACCGAGTCCCTCCTCAGCAGCTGACAACATTGCAGCTGCTTGCAGAGTCCCTGCAGCTGGCCGCTGGCCTCCAGTTGCAGCAGGAGCTGGGAGGTACAGGGACAAAAAAGGAAGGGTAAATTAGGGAAGGGCAAAAGATTTTCTTTCTGAAGTCTTTCTTCTGTTTCTTTCTTCTGGGAACACCGGGGTCTGAGTTATGTTCAAGAGCAGCACGGATATAGCTGTTGCCTTCAGCAAGAACATGCTGAAAAGCAAACTTGCTGGAATTACACTTTTGGTTATTGCTCCCATGAAGCAACAGCCTTGTGAACCTGGTGATAAATCAGGGCCCAAAGCCCACAGCGATTATGAGGTGAAGTACAGAAAAAAAACTGCAAAGGAAAAAGCCAAGACAATGAAGGAGGCATTGATTTGATTTTGATAGCTGCTAAACAAAATGGGCTGACAAAAAACATTAATGCCCCTTTCAGACGCCTCTGTGGGAGGTCAGCTGCCAAACAAGAGAGGAAATGGTGGGGGTGAGTTATGTGTTTGCTGTAAGACTGATGACTTCTTATGCTTGATGGAGCCAGACTAGCTTGATAGGGGATGATCTGGCATATCAGAGAGAGAGCTGGACTCTTGCTTTCTGATGAGGAATCCTGAAGGAGAGACAATGGGAGAGTGCTGCTTGCAGTGGGCTGGCAGCAGCTGGCTGTGGGAAGTGTCTGAGCTGTGCAGCTGCCCTGGGAGGCTTGCTGTGATCACCTGAAGATGGGCTGTTCTTGTGCAGGGCACAGTAGTGGCGCACAGCCAGTACCAGCGTCCAGTAGGGCGCGTGGAAGGTAGTTTTGGTACAAGTGCTTTGCATAACAATGTCATCTTACTGGATTTTTGTGGTGGTATTTTGTGTATGTGGTTTGGCTGCAAGACCAGCCTTTGTTCTCCTACACAGTGGAATTCAGAGATAATCAAAGTACTGCTGCTTGTGTTAAATAACCTCAAGAAGTGTGGGGTTGTGAGGAGCAAAGGAGCAGGATGTGGTGGTAGGGCAGTGTGGAGGAATCCTTCTCAGGGAGTAATGCTTGTGGCAGGTTTACTTGTTAATCTTCCTCATTTTGGTTTTCCTTCACTCCTCCAGGATCAAAACATTCCTTTTTGGGTCTGTATACATTTACAGACTTGTTTAAGACTGTAACTGAGCTCATTCCTTCTCAAAATAGTTTCCACCTTGTCCATGATTTCAGACACCGTTTGTATCATGGTTAATCTGTACAAATTTTTGCTGCATAAGTAAGAGACTGTTTGGAGATAGTGGGACCTTTCTGCACAAACTCTTTCTCAGTAACGGAGAAAGAAAGAGCAGCTGCAAATCGAACATTTTCTTATTGATAAGGGCCAGTGAAGATGGCTAAAACAGGATGCTGGCTACAGAACTGGTTCTTTCTTCTGTTTTAACATCTCTGTGGCTGGCAATTCAAAAAACCCAACTAAGTTCTGCCGTAATCAACAGACACAAGGTTTAATTACAATGCAATAAAGATAGCTTAGCTAGTTTTCAAGTGGTACTTAGCTGATTGGATAAAGGAAGCCTGAAAGAATGTTTTTCCAATTCATTTTCATCACATTCTTTCACTGCGTGTTTTCACATTATGCACCATAGAAAATTGTTTGCAGTCTGTCTTGTGTGACTGACAGAGTATCTTAAAACACTGTGGATTTTGATAGCAACTCAGTGTTGCCTTGTGGGCTAGAGACCCAAATTTCACAGATCCAGTACCCCTAATGGGAACTTTGTCACTACCAGTCTCCTCTACTTTGAAATGCCCAATTTGCTCAATTTCATGTGAAAAAAGATAACCTACAGAAAGTTACTTGAAAAAAAAAAATTCTTTGACTGCAGATATCTGATGTAGAAGTCTGAAAATTACTAATAGAGGCAACTTAAATGAGATTGCTGAATATTTTCCTGGATATGCTACCAAATAACCTAACTAATGACTTCTGTCTGACCAATGGGCCCTTCTTTGGCAGCAAAGTTGTCTTACAAGATTTCTCTGTGATCCCCATCCTCCCTTTGCTCCTTATAACCCATTTCACCAGATTTTTCCATCTTGCCTGTGCCCACATTGTTTCTGGGGTGGTGCTGTAACCGTCCTGACATGATATGAGTTGACAAACAAAGCTTTATAAGACATTAGAGTTGATTTTTTTTTTTTTACCCATATCACTTCCCAAATGCAGTTTGTAGTAAAACACCAGAAATTGTCAGTATATCCAGGCGATCAGTGATCTGTTTTCCCCATCCCCAGGTAATGGAGACAACACTCTTAAGTCTGAGTGCCACTGGTGCCTACTCTAATCTCCCTCCTTTTGACAGTTATCTTTATCCTTAACCCAGCTACCACTGCTGAGTTATTCTCTTTTCAGTTTTCATTGCCATCCTTAAGCATCTGATAAGCAAGCAGCTTCTGCAAGTGTACACAATTGCTGGCTTCCGGGACTTTTATTTCCATTACTTGCATCAGGACAATGCTAATGAGGTATGAAATCATGCTGACCAGGAGAGGTTTTCTAAGCAAATTCTGCTCCAAAATAAGCAGGCATCTGTGCCTGATGGAGCAGTGGAAGTTGCATGGCACAAGGAGGGCCTTGGAGAGCCATATGTTTGAAGGCTGGTGGTGACATTTCTGCTTTTCTTCCTTATATGGTTCATTACTACAGTTTGTTTGCTTTCTTAATTGCTCTCTCTGTTGCTGAGTCTCTGTGGACTGTAATGTATGTAAAACAATGTGTATGATTCAAAGAAAATCAAGGGTTTGACTGTCTTGCTGTAGATACCAATATGTGAAATACTGTGAACTACAAATTAAAGGAATCTACTGTATGTTGAACTAAATCCTAAGCCAGTAGTAACTTAAATCCTTTGTTCTTACTATAATTTAATATTTCATAGCAGCAGATTTGCTCTATAGCGGTGTAGTGCCTAAGGCACTCGCACAAGAGTGCACGCACCATAGCGGTTCCAGCAGAAAGGAGCTTGCTTTGTCTGAGCAGGCAAAAAGTCTGGGGAAAAGGGAGTATTTTAATTCTTATTCCACAGAAGAGGCAGACTGAAAAATTAACAGACCTGCCCGTAATCTGCCAGGGTCTTCACAAATGTGGCAGTGATTTAATCTCCTGATTGTGATTTTCATCACAAATTCTGAACTAATCAATAACATGTTTATTTGCCATCCCATAATTGCAGCAGTATTTTGTTGTTAAATACCCTGCAGTGCCATTAAAAACTACATTATTTAAGAATTGTAACTAACATGGGCACTTGAGGCATTTCTAAAGGAAATAGTGTGTGAGCTGTTCGATATAAGTAACAATAAAGCAAAGTACTTGATTATCCAGCAATACAAACCTGAAACCCTGCCTGAAGTACTTTGGAGAAAGCCTGACACTGTCATACCACCATGGCACATCCTCTTCACTACTCTGCAGGGCACTGTAAAGTGGATGCAAAATGAAACAAAAGATTAAAAAGGAAAAATAGACATAGGCTACCTTAATCTGAGGCCAAGAGCAAGAACATGGCCCTGTGTCCTCTGACACCCTGAAACAGAGGCACAGCAAGAAGGGGAAATTCACAATGGCAAATTGCAGCTTTGAAACTCCAAATTCAGCATTAAAGAAAATTGAAACGTGGCTGAGTAGGCTGACAGCCCACTGGAGTAATCACCTGCAGCCGTGTTTTCAAACAAAAGCTCAGATGAAAGCCACAGGGTGACCAACAACGGGGCAGAAAGCTAATTTTCCACCTACCTTTCGTTATAAATAGTGATATACTGTGACTCCCGGTCCTAGAGGCAGAACACTGCAAAGAAGTGAATTCTGTGGCTAGAAATGATGTGTTAAGACACTTTGGGCAAAACAAAAAACATTGTTGTGCCCCCCGAGCTCCTCCTCCCCCCAGTCAGATTAAAACACTGGTACTGCATCAAGATCCAAAGAACTGAAGCTAACCAGCTAGGCAAAGATTTAGCCAACATAGGAAATGTCTACATATAGTTTTCCGAATCCCAGCTGTTAAAAAAAATTACGAACTGAGCTGACATATGGATATCGCAGCATTGTTTCTGCTTTCTGCATAGGAATGGGGCTTTTAATTGGGTTTTCAGTACATGTGCTTGCTGTTAGAATTGTGTTTGGATAAACCTGCTGGGAAGTTTGTTTCTAATGTATTGTTTTAGTAATGTTCTTGTTTTCTAACATTCTGGTAAGATCGATATTTAATGGCTTCGAAAGCACTCAAGTAATTTTATTTACAACTGTGAATGAACATTTTGGGGAACTGTTCTTTTTTAGTTGCCCTTTTTCTCATTTGGTTATCAATATGATGGAAATAAGAAGACAAATCCTGTTCATCTCCTATTGATTTTGGACTAAGTGAGCAATCAGCCCCTGTAACTCTACTCCTCCACATGCTCAAATAACATCTGTAAAAGCAGAGATGTAGTAACAGATGTGAAGGCCAGATACAGATACACCGCCTTTACAAGGGAAGCATTTAATAGAAAAAGGGGAAATGAAGTGAGTATAGCGAGTAGTTTGGGAAGGTTAACTGAACTATTTGCACTCTTGAAAATGATAGTAACTGAAAACATAATTTTTCTCTAAACCAGTGTGGGATTTCCTCTCTGTCGAATACTTGACTGAAGTGTATGAACCAATTAGTGCAAATATACTACAACATTAGGGAGCACAAGCATTTTTTTTTTCAAGTTTACAACAATAGAAGAAGCCAAATACCCTTATATATTACATTAATGAGATAGATTGCTACTTTTAATGGAGCCTCTGTGCTCTGCACTGCGCTCTATGCAGATTTGCTAGTTAATAAGCCCGAACAGTGTTTCTGTTCATGGAAAATGAATCCGAAACGTTTGTCAGATTATCTGTTTGGCATGCCTGACT
The DNA here is from genome assembly GCA_013397815.1 of Aleadryas rufinucha. NCBI lineage: Eukaryota > Metazoa > Chordata > Aves > Passeriformes > Aleadryas > Aleadryas rufinucha. Next base: position 432,054 of record VZTH01016314.1, on the reverse strand, counting down.
GGTGTCTGGAGTGGCACTTTGCTAATGTGCTATTACTCAGTGTCATTAACCCGCAGAAGTGATTGAAAGGTGAATTTATATTTGCATCATGCTGCTGAGAACAGGCGGTGCTCTGGATTAATCTGGTGCCCTGTGAAATGGTGCTGCACAGGATAAAACGAACCAAGCATCTCACAGAGCGCATATCCCTAACTCTTGGTGGCTTTTTTCACTAAGGGAGTGTCCTGTTGTGATTATGGTAAAATGCAGGCACGAAGTTGCCTGTGGGAACGTTTGTTTGTTAACTGTCTGTTCAACATCGTTAGAAATCCAAAGTTTTTATAATTCCTGTGAAAAGCTTCTGATTGCTTTACCCATCAGCATTAAAACCACATAAAATATTTTGGCAGCTGCATTATACATAAATAGCTTTGAAATATTACATTAAAAAGGGAGGGATTGGTCTAGGAAATGCAGAGCTGATTTTTTTTTTTCTTATTGATTAGGAAAGTGTATCTGTTTGCATGCAAGTAGATTACTTTCATCCTACAACTTAGTTCCTTCTCCACTGCAAATGAATAGGTCTTATTTTCTTTCTGCAAGCGAAACCATCATTGTTAGTTTGTTTAAGGTTAAATAACTGGGGGTTATTTTGCTTATTTTTTTATGTGCCATGGTATTTTTACAAACAATATTCATTGCAAACAGTTTTTAATGAAGTATGCAAGTAAAGACACAGTCTTTTCATTTGTGAAAATTCTGGAGCTGAAATGGCGTTTGCTATGACCCATTCAGGAGTGCAATGAGATCCAAACCTATAAATCAGAATGGGTTCTTGCTTACTGAAAATGTAGAAAGATAAGGGAAGAGAAGGCAACTGTGATTGTTCTGTATCTCTCTTTATCTGACTTCCTTCTGTTTGGTTTTGCATCAAAGTTTGAGGCTTGAAATATTTTGTTTTCTGATTTTTTTTGTTTTTTTCTTTTAATTTCGTTTTTTATGTAGTCTTAAATATTGGTGTATTTTTCCATGTAAAAGACAAAAAATTTCTTAGCATTTTTGCACCGCGATTCACAAAAGACAGAGGAGTGTGACACACCGTGCTAATCAGCTTTTGACGCACCACCGAGTTGGAAATGTTTTCAAAACCCCACTGAATGGGGGTTTTATTTCCTATTTTGACAGCTCAGGTCTCCCACTCAATCCGCAGACAAAATCCCCACCGCTCCAGCAAGTTTTACCCGCGTAACTGCGCGCTGGGAGCCTGCACCCAAACAGAACTGGGAAAGAAGGTAGAGAAAGGTGTTAAGTGAAGACTGTGACATTAACGAGTCATTGTGACAATGAGCGCAGAGCTGATCCTAAATGAGAGGTGTCAGGGTAATAAATGACTTCTGCAAGCCGTGGTGACAGGCGCGTGTCCCGGACCCGGGTGTGGAGGCGCACGCCAGGGCTGTGCCGTGCGTCTGCTGGGACGCGGCTTGTCCCACATCTCTTGAGGAAGATGCACATTCTTACTCATTTCTCTTGTATTAAGGATTAGTGCTGTTTCCATTTGTGAAGTTTAACCCTTTTCCAGGGACTTGAAAAATAAGGGACTCGGTGTTCTTCTCAATTAGTTCTTTATTTTCTTTAATCAGATAGAGATCAGTTTTGTCGTCGTTCCTTAATAATAAAAATGCTCTGATGAGCCTAATTGTTGTAGTAATTTGACCCCAAATCCAGGAGCAGTCACCCCTGAATTTTATTGTTCAAAAAGGATAAATGCAATGCAACCTTGAATGTCTTTCCAGACGCTGATTAGCTCTGTAGCCTAAATACTGGGATTCTTCAGTGTGTTATTTTTGCTGTTATTGGACGGTAAAACAAAGAAAAGAAATCCCGAGGAGTTCATCTACATTGACACGTTAGATTACAAGAGCTTCTCCAGGGCATTTGTTCATCATGTATAGATAAATTCAATCTCTCTCTCCTTTTCCTGTAATGGAAAGATTGCTGCAATGTGGGAGTTAATTAGCAGAGCTGTTTATGAAAAGGAAAGGGGGGGTGGGGGGGGGCTAGGCATGGATAGATGGATGAATGGGTTGATGGATGAATAGATAGATACTGGAATGCTTTTAATTTGTTAAAAAACCCAAGTGTACAAGGGATTGCAAAATTTGGAGTTTGCCCATATTTATAAAAACAAAACACTATTTGCTGTCAACCCTGGAAAAGCATGGCACAGTGGATATTTTTAATTTTTCTGTGTGTACATGTGTTTTCGTTAGCTGAAAACACTGTCTGGACATTGTATAATTCTACTCACTAAAGAGCAATTCCCTGCATGTCACCTGATGGAAGAGGACGGGCAGTACAGAAAAATGAAGGAAAAATAGCTATGAAGTTTAAGTAATGGTTCAGTAGAACCTGAATTGGTGGTGTAGTCTGTTAGTTCAATTGTTATTTCGATGAAGAAAATAAGTGTTGTAATAGGTTTCATAAAGAGAAGGCAATGCTACTAATTTTGGGTTTTTTTAAAAGGCAAAACTGGGTCATATTCCAGCACTATTTATTATTTCGTTTATTACTCAATTTGGAAAAAGTTACAAAATTCAACAAATACATTTAGTTTTCTGCATTTCACTCAAATGGGTGTAAGGCAGGGTCCTTCTCCTATTTCTACTTTAATGACTAATTCTGATATAAATCTAAACAGATTCAGGCTTTTCTGTTTCTGATGGGTCACCATTCCTGGTTTGTATCAACAAAGGAAACATCCTTGTGGACCAGCACAGTACTTTGCTGCTTGGATTTCCATTCCTCTGCTCTGATGTTTATTTCATTTTATCTGCTTTTTAAATAAAGCCATTGTTACAAAAATAAATCTAAAAACATTCAGTAGCTCCTGAAGTTAAGGAGGGAGTTCATGAAATGATTTATTCCCATTTTTACTTCATTTATGTAAATACATATTTTTAAGAGTTGGTTGAAGCCTTTTCATTAGACTACATACATATATACAGGTTTAGCTTAATCTTTGACTCAGAATTGCTTTTCGTTACAAATATAAATGTTTAAAAAATATGCAGAACTCTTAGGAACACTACAATTATTTGTAAAACCCATTAGCAGGATCCATATAGGTAACATTCCTTTGGGCTTTAAGAGGGAAAGTGCAAGGTTCAAAGTCAAAATGCAGAAAAAATTCATTGCCAATGAGCCTGTATGCAGTGATATATGTAAACATGTCAGACAAAACACATTTTGAGATTGCACAGAAATACTCTGAAACTTGCTGTGAGATGAAATATATTTCATAGTTGCCTTATTTTGTGTTGATCTGGAAGAGACTGCCCTACTGAATATGAGACTAGCATGTCCCCCAGCCTCACAATTATTTCATTCTGCAGTTCTTCATGCCCTAGGCTGAGCCACACCTCACCTAGAAGCATCATCGCCCCCCAAGCATGTCTTCTTTCGAAACAAAAGCATTTCCCCATGGCTTGTCAACGCTTCCCCTGTTCTTGCTTCTCACAGCAAAACCTTTGGGGAGGCCATGAGATGTCCAGCTGCCCATGGCCTTGTCACAAAAATGTGTCTCCCATTTATCCCATGAAGTTTTCCATTTCCTAAAGCTGCCTGCAAGATCACCATTTGATCACAAACATACAGCATGGCTATAGACTAACCATCATCAACAAATTGTGCCAAGTCCTCCACGTGTTTCTAAATACAAATTAGAAAGTAGTAATAGTAAAGTAGTACTAGTAGTAGTAAAGTGAGAGTCTTTCTACTGGAGTCTTGCGTCTGATGGACTTTAGTCAAGTTCACAGTGAGCACTTATATGTGGGCAATGTTTTCAAATATTATCAGTTGATGTGCTTCTCACTAACAAAGAGAAGATCCTGAAAGTGTTTTCAAGGCAATAAGCTGGTGAAACCCACTTAGGGCAAACATCTCACTCTTGCTTGGAAAACTAAAACCGAGGTGGGGACTCGTTTCTTTATCCACATGAGAAACCACCCATTGCTCCTTCTTGAGTGCTTGGGGGGCTCTGTGATTGTTAGATTTTAAATTTTTAATTGTTTTGTTAGCTTAACCTGCAGTTGACCCATACAGATTTCATTCAGAGTGGTGCCACTTAGTAGTAATGCATTTTCTGACACCCTGTAGAAATTATGCTGCCGGCGTCGCAGTGTGGCCCATCAGCCCAGGCGGAGCTTCTGGCGGGCTCGTCCCCTGCCGGAGAGCCTTGTACAAGGCTGCTCTTTTATTATTTAGCACCTTGTTTATGGCATCGCACTTGAACCCTGGAACTTTTCAAGTCCACTTCCCAGGGGTTCAAGGGCAATTATTAACCCCTGCAATGCCAATCATCTCTAAGAAGCCGAAACTCTATAGATGCATGTGTGCACCTGGTTGATGTGTATGAGGCATTTGCTTACTGCTTGACAACTTTAAATTAATTTAGCCCCCATTTTCTGTAACTCCCTCAGACCCATCTGTGAGAGTCTTGCTGGGGGCCAGACACATCCCTTTGAATGCTCTTAGGTGTGGGCATAGCCCCCAAAAGACAAAGCTTCCTTCAGCCTTGGCTTTGTCAGGATTTTACTCTTGATGTCCTAATGCCATCATGTATTTAGAGTTGTTGCCTGCAGAATGAGGTATTTAGTCCTGTTATTTCCAGTGCTTGCCAACATTTGGTACCAGTTTCTTCAAGTGGAGCTTGTAACAATGTCTAAGTAAAATATACCCATTGTAATGTAAAGAAGGTGAACCAAATGGGCATTACCACACTGGTTGCTGCTGCTATTCACTGCTCCATGCCTTCTTGCAAACATGATCCTTTAGGAAATCAGTTTTAATTAAAGAACCCCAAAACTCGACGAGTTACAATTAAAGGCCTTTTGAACAACAAAAAGAAGGCAGAATTCAGGTTTTCTTTTAGATTGTGTGAGAAATTAGAATATTTTACGTCATGAAGTAGAAAAAACAGATAGATTCATTAATGTTTTATTTTGAACTTGAAGCTGCAGCTCAGGAAAGCATCAGGCGAGAAAATAATAATGCCAAGAGAAGCTCGTTGATGAACAAGCAGAGTTCTTGTGGTGGCACATCCTTCCCTGTGGCTGCCTGCAGGGGTGTGGGGAAGGGCAAGCCAGTGCATGAGCGCTTGTGTCACTTGTGTTTCAGAAGGGTATCGCCTTCATGAAGGCCCTGCTCAGGTCCCCAAGGGCTCTCTTTGTAGGTGACTCCTGAAAGGAAAAGGCTCAGATACTTTAAAATGAAGCTGAGTGACTCAAAAACAGACATGAGTGAAAATGCTTGAATAAAAAGCCAGTCCTGCACCTGTTTCCCTTGTATCTTTTTGCCCTATCTGTGCAATGGAGAAGGGTTTCTTTGTACTCAAATGAGCTGGATGCAGATGGCAGCTACCTATAGTCCTGATGCAGCTGTACTTTGAGATCTTTGCATTTTGCTCGTTTGTCACACAACAGCTTAAACTCCCTCGTAGGGCAGAGGTGCCTAAACTCTGTCCTAGGTGCTACCTGCCAGGTGGCTGCAGCAAAAACTCTTCCAAGCACATGGGGCTGATCCAGACTTCATCTCTGCAGCTGCTCAGTCTGCCCTTCCCAGCACAATGGGAAGCTAAAAATGTAAATGGTATGGCACTGGCATGAATGTTGTCCTAAACAGAGCTGTATCTCCCTTAGCTTTGAAGCTGTGGACCGTTCGTCAAAATAAAATGTGGCAAGTGGTTATGCAAATGAGGGAGGGAAAATGTGTTATTTCTTAAGTGCGAGATCTTGCAAATGGATGTCTGCAGGCTGACAGAGCCCTGCCCTCACGCTGAGCTCTGAAAAGCTCTGCAAAAACAGGACAGGGCGTCTCCGTTTACCGGCTTGCAAGATTAGGACTGGTATAATAAGGGGAGGAAAAAAAATGTGGAGCCATAATTTGCCTTACAGAAAGTTAGTTTGGAAAAGTTCTTCTGTAGATAGGTTATCATTGCTTCAGAACTAAGTACCCCACAGGAAGACACAAAATGATTGCAGTTCCATTTTTAAAGGGATATTAGATGTGAATTTAATCTAACCTATCTCTTTGCATTAGACAGATCATGAATTATCACTGATGATTACTGGAATTATGCATAAGCATTTCAAGTATGGACAGGATGCTATGGTAGTAAAATTGTGTAGGAAATGACCACAGACAAGTGGGAAGCTGCCTATCCTGCCTTCATCAAGAAGGGAAAACAAAGCCTAACACATTTTAAACCTTGAAAAACAAGTTAGATGGTCAGAAAATCTTTCTGGTGTTGATACTCTTCACATGCTTCTGCTGTTTATATGAACTCTTACATCCAGCATTTTTAACCACATGACTGTATTCCTCATTCATTTGATAGCAAGCTTATTTCTCAGCTATGTAGTATATATCATAAAATTCATTAAGTAATTGATGGGGAATCAGCTGGGAAAATAAAAATGAACTAATTCCCCATCAGGCAGCTGTTTCCCCCATCCTGATGGAGCAACAAACAGGGAAAGAGAATCAGAAGTTACCCTCCTCTGAGTAATTTGTGGGTGGTCGTTTAAAGGTAGCATTTTCACTTTGGTGGCTAAAATCTCTTCTGAACAGATTTGCTGTGGCATTTCCCAGGGTCAGCTGGCAGAAAAGCTTTGCACTTGTGGTTTATGACATACATGACTTGCACCGCAGTTTTGCTAATGCTGGAGACCCAGGTTAGGTCAAGTTTCAAATAAAGAGGGATCTTGAGGGAGAAGAACAGTTTTGAGATTGATCATCAGATCCTTATATTGCTTTTTTTGTTTGTGTGTTTTCTACTGAAAGAAAAAGGGTTATTTTCCACTTTTCAAACTGGGAAAATAATGCTGGAGTTCTGTTTCAGTGCCCTAACACTGGATGGAGAGACACATGTCTTCAGTTCTATCTTGCTTATGGTTTGCCATGAAAAGCAAACCTCTCTTAATCAACTAGAATTTTATAGTGTTTATTCTTTACATAAAATACTTAAAATTTATTTTTTTTAGCTCACAGGACTATTTTGGGAATATAATTATTAATATTTATTCATTTAATTTTCTCTCATTAAAACTAACAGCTAACGTTTTAATTTTTAATACTACTTCTGCTGTACCTAGTACTGGAGGGAACAGAAGGGTGCTCCTGGGAATCTTGTTAAATTTATATCTGACCTATCCGCTATGACTCATCTGTCTTCAGAGGAATTAGAGGTCCATTTTGGCACTCCTTTGTCTAGGTTTTTTATCTGCAGGAGGGAGGAAGAAAGGGAGGGAGGTATATAAACACTTAACAGCTTAGTAACTTCTACAGACCATAAGTGAAAAGCTCATTTCTAAGTGATGGTCAGGCAGTGGTGAATTTGGTCCCATATGCTGAAGGATAGAAGGGGATAGGGGATGGTCAGGTCTGCTGAGTTCCTGGTAAGTGACTGGAGAAAAAACAATGTGTGGATGAAAAGCACCAGCAGGCATTTTTTGCTTCAGACTGCCTTTTTGAGGATGAGCCCGCTAAAAAAAAACCCAAAACAACAAAACCATCAAACAACTGAATTTATATTGAAAACTGAAGTCCTCTTTGGGCACACAAGTTCATTATGCACTTATTTGTTTGAACTGCTTTTGCTGAGGTTTCTTGTGACTTGCTGGCACCTCCAGAAGTTCCCCAGAACTGCTGATGACCACAGAAGTTTGTGCTGTTGGGAATAATGTGGGAAGCAGAGACCAGATGCAGCCATGACTCCATCCTCCTGCAGCTGGGCACTGTGGCTTGAGGCATCTCACAGTGGCCCAGCTTCAAGGATGGGTGTTTAGAAAGGGCCATACATTTGGAGCAGAGCTTTCCAACCTGTGCATTCCTTTGAAACCATAAATCTTGCGCACAACTGAAAGTAGTATGGCATTTTTCTGTGGAGTATTTCCTGGCTGAAGGCAAGGAGGCACTTCAACGCACTCAGCTGATGAGAGAAGCTAGATGGCCAGTGAATCTTTACTTAGGCATGCCTGTGTGTGCTGGTTTGGATGGGGGGAGTTAATTTTCTTCACAGTAGCTAGTAACTGATGGGAAGTGGTGAATTAATTCCTTGTTCTGCTTTGCTTGCACGTGTGGCTTTCACTTTGCTTCCTAATCTGTCTTTATCTCAGCTCAGGAGTTTTCTCACTTTTACCCTTCCAGCTCTCTCTCCCATCCCACCAGGGAAGAGCTGTGAGTGAGCGTCTGTGTGAAGCTTTGTTGCCAGCTGGGGTTAAACCACAACACTGTGAAAATCATGTTGCAGGGGTTGGTTTTCTCTATTGATTGTGTCTTCACAATGTATCAAAGGTGTCAGGAACCTGAGAGGCTCCTTTTAGGGTTTTCTTTTGCTTAACTTTCAGTTTTTAAGAGAAAAATTAGGTGTTAGTTTTTCTTTGGTGAGTTGGTGGTTACCCCCCCCCCCCCCCCAAAAAAAAANCCCCCCCCCCCCCCCAAAATAAACAACATTAACATTAACAAAAAGGGATCAAGTTTCACAGGTGAATGACTTCTATGTGAAAAAAAACTCTAGGGAAATTTGAGGGTTTAAAAGTTATCTCTCCTAAAGAAATGGAAAGTGAATCTACAGTGTGGGTATAGATGTATGCGTGTGTGTGTATATGATGATCAGTTTCTATATACTTAAGTACATATGCTTTAGTTGTATGAATGGACATGTGTGGATACAACTTGCATGTTTGTTGACAGCTTCCTGCAGTGTGTCTGCTGGCATTCAGCAAAGGTGAACAAAAACAGACACTGAATTGTTTTCTCACCTTGGAGTCTCTTGTATGAGTAAGGGCTCCGGTCCTGCACTGATCGGGGCAGCTTGCGGGGTAAGGTGCAGGGTGCAGTGACTTGGATGGTGACATGTGATGTGTTATCTGAATGAAAGTTGACCTTTATTCAGGTTTCAGGATCAAGCCCATATTCAAGCTGTTTTTACAATGTTCTCCATGGGGTGTTTGCATGCTTCCAAATGGTGCCACAGATGGTCTGCAGATGCTCTTGTGTGACTCAGGGTCATGAAGGTAGAGGAGAGGTGTTTTAGCTTCTGCTCTTTATGTTGTTCCCCTATTACACTGTCCCTGCACCTCAGGAAATGTCCAGAACCTCCCATCTCCAGTGTTTCTTAGGATCAGTACCACACCAGAGATGTGGTCCTGCTGGTCTCAGGCCTACGGCAAGACTGGAGAGGATGGAGAGGTTCTTCTTAGGCAGTGGGTTTACACACTGGGTACAGAGCAGTTTGTGTGCTCTCTCTCTGTGCTGCCATGGATTTTGCTGGAGAAGAAAGAATACAGTGGTGCTGGTGGACCCTCTGTATTCCATGCTACCTTAAACCTTAGACAGATGGCAAGGTTAAGTTCTGTACAAAGCTATATTTCAATTACAGGCTGTGGAAATGTGAATTCTAACCTTTTTGTAAACTTTTTTGCTACTTGCTTTTATTGTTTTTATTCTTCATTCACCAGTGTTCAAAAGAAAAAAAAATCCATCAGAAGGTCTGAGACTGACATTTCCGAGTGAAACAGAGAGTGCAAAATTTCAGTTTGACCCTGGCACTGCAGCTGCTGAAATATTAATGACATTAAATGCAGGTGAATTGGAAATGTGTGCGCAGGCCAAAGATTCCTCTAGGCGGTTTTCCTGGAGCTCTCCCGCTGCCTGCGTCGCTGCCGCCGGCGGGGCGTCTCCTCTGCTCACCCGAATGAGCAGTGACAGGGGTGATGAGGACGGCACTTATCGCAGCAGCCTTTCCTTGATAGGGAAAGCTGTCCGGCTGATCAGATTTAACAGGCAGCGCGGGTTGTGCAGCCGCTGCTGGAAAACACATAAGCCAGCTGGGGAAACAACATGCATTCTTGCACAGCGCCAGCTGCCGCTGCCCAGCCCGTGATCACAGAGGCTTGGGGACACAGGTGACTTCGTTGAGGTGAATCAGGACCTCGGGCTCGGCTGCATTATCTCCCCGGTACCAAGTTTCACCTGTGATGTTCCTACATTTATTTTGTACACGTATGTTGTAGTGTGGGCCACCCCAGCACACGCTGCAGCAGCGAGGTAGGGGATCTACCCACTCTTCCTGGAAATCGCTTGCTCTGTTAAACGATTGCAGCCTGAAGTCTAGAAAATGAAACAGTTGATGAATATTAAAAAAAAACCCACTCTGAGCTGTCGGTCCCAAACCGCTTACAGGGTGGTGGTGCTACACGGCTGTCAGGCACTGAGCTCCTGTAAGATTTTGGTGATGTTAGGAGGTGAAATATTTGGAAGCGGGCACTCTTACGGCTGCCAGAACCATTTGAATTGTTAATTGCCATCAACGTCATGCCAGCTTTTTCACAGAACTGGTTAATGAGGTAAAGCAGCTATTTCGATACTGTCACATTTAGGTTACTGGAAAATCTGCTGTGACATAAATGGACTTTTAAAGAAGCCAAAATAAAATGAAATGTCTAATGACTCCCCACTCTCCGTTTTATTTACAAAACAAAATGCTAAGAAGAGGATTTAAACGTTTACATATGTGCCCAAAGCACAAGTTTCACTCCTTTCCCCTTTCAGGACCAGAATAAATCCCACGAGTTTGTTTTCGAAGTCAGTTCTCCGTCAAGTTTGTTGCTTGATTTTTCTTTAACTTTCTTTCTGCTCTTTTACGCCATCATTCTTTCCTCCCCCAACTGCCACCACACACCATCCTTGCTCACTTTCTTGCAAAGCTGCCAAGAAACTGTGCGCAAATTTAATGTATGAATAACTGCTCGGTCTCTCGGTGACCTTGAAAAAATTGCTTTGCATCATTAAAAATTCATAGAAATGAAATTTTTGTGAGGAGACTGGCACATGCAAAATTAGTACTTGTTGAAATGCAGCTGGAGTAATCCAACCTCGTGAACTTTCAAAATTGTAATTCTTATGAGAGCTAATTGTGGCCAGCTTACATCTTGGATCAAATGTTGCTGTTTGACTTCCTAAAATAATATCATGCTATGCATGATATACCTGTTAGCACGTGCAGTACAAGTGCAGGTAAAGGTGATGCATAGCTTAGCAGAGACAAAAACGTTTAAAGATTGTTAAGTGCTGGTATGCTGATAAGTGTGTAAAAGGATGCAATGCCTGAGCGGGATAGTTTGGAAGCAAGTGAATTATAATTCTTTGCTGCTGTTAGTGGGCTGTGTAGAGCTCTGGGCTGCATATCTACTCAGTGACATTAGTGAGCTGTGGTGACATGACATTCAAGTCCACGTAAAATGCGACTTCTTGAACTCTCAGAATTTAGCAGTCCATGTTTTTTCCCCTTGTGCTGGTCGTCTAAACTATAAAGCTTAGTTTTGCATCTGAGGGAGTGGGGAACCAAATAACATGTTTGTGTGCTAGCTGTGTTCCAAGTGTCCTTGTTTTCCTGTTATACATGAACAATGCTTTGCTGGGAAAAAAATATAATTAAATAGTAACTACTGAAGTACAGCATGTAGTAGCAAAGTGCACTTTGCCTTCTTCAGCTCTGTGGCAGGATGGAGGCTTTAACAGATGTCACAGTTTAGGGAAATGAAATGCAACGCTCATGGCACCTGAGCAGGAGGGATGCTGTCCCCACGACCCAAGCAGACTGGGTTGTTCAGCCCTGATGGAGGTAACCACTCAGAGTATCCAGTACTGACCAACATCCCTGTGGTCTGGCTCGCAATTTTTGCAGTTTATTCCTTGAAGGCTGCTTGTTAAAACAGGAGAGCCCTGCAGTGTTTTGGGCGTGATCCCAATTTTGTTAATACCAACTGGACCTTTTCCATCTGCTCGCTGGATTTGATATTTGGGTTCATTCCATCCACGGGAAAGAAAGTGATACCTTTTATGCTTATGATCCATGGAGGCTGTTTTACGCTGTCATTATTTAAAAATCACAAACTTTTCAGGTGATTTCCTGTGCAGTTCAGTGTATATCACCAGCAGTGCCATGTCCCAGGCTCTGAAGCAAAGGCTGCAGCTGGCAGCAGCAGTATTTTGTTGTGAGTGGCGTTTGTTTGCCTGGCTCTGAAACATGCCTGTGAGCTCAGTGGATGTGCTGAATACCAGTTGCAGCTCTGTCATCAGCCATGCCACGGTCCATATTGCTGTCACAACGTAATTAAAAAATCATTGCTCTCAGTACTGTTTGGCACTGTGGCTGAACCACAGCAGTGAGCAGCTCAGATAGGATGTGTCTGAATGAAAAGAAGTTTGACTGCCCAGTGTATTTGCAGCCAAAGTCCGTGAGGGTAGCAATACACATGTAAGTTTGGAGAACAAGCTCGCTCCTTTTTGATTTTCCTTTGTTCCTGGGCATTTGTTTTCCTGCCTTTGTTATAGGCCACCTTGTTTTTCTGAACACATCCTGTTGTCTTCCCTAGCGCCTTGCTGCTGGATGCCATTAGCATATATCTGGGCCACCCCTTGTGCAGACTTGTCCCCAGGTGAAAGCCCTTGTGGTCTGGGATGGAAAGAGGCTGCAATTTACTGAGTCCATTATCACCTCTGGACGTGTAGAATGATAATGGAAGTGACAGAGGTGCAGCTGAAAATTGGTTCTTAATATTTTATGTGTTAAAGCTGAGGATTGGAAATCTCACACTGCTCTTCAGGGAAAATGAAGTGTGTGTGTCTCTCCCTCCCATCTCCCCCCGCCTTCCCATCACATTCAACCACTGGGCAGATCAGCTCTCTTTTTACACCTCTTCATGATGGAAACACTGTGCTTCTGCAGCGATGTTTTAAAAGACAGTGGCATAAAATAGTCTGGAGAAAGATGAGCTGTCCTAGGTGGTAGTATGGCCCCATCAGGACCACTGCTGCAATGAAACTTTGTAGGATGTACATACAAGGCTACTTGTTCCTTTCTCTCTTCAAGTTAGGGATGAAACGCAATGACTGCCATGAAGCAGCATCTTCAAATTGCTTTCCTTCACATCTTGTAGTCTGTAACCTGGGCAGTTTCAGCCCCCTGCTCTAATGCTTGCAAATTATGCTCTTTTATCAAGGCAGCTTCCTTCCCCTGCCTCTGCACATACACATCAAACTATTATTCAGTATTACTGTTCATCTATTCATGTGTAATGTGTCATGGATACATAATCTTAAATAGTTTCTTCTTCTAAATTACTTATGCAAATGACAAATTAACCTCCTGGCCTTTCACCATACTCTGTCTGCTGACTTTCTGCATCTTCTTGGTAGTGATTACAAGCAATATTAGATGAAATTGGTTCTTGCAGCTTGGCTTTATTAATTTCTCGTGTTCTTACATCAGTTAAAACATTTAGGACTGGGTGCTGCTGTGATTCCCATTGACCCAGAAATTTCTTGAGTGCTTTGGAGGACTCCTTTCCTTTTGCTTAGCCTCTTCTGTGCAAATGCTAAGACTGGGAGTAAGAGTGCACTGCTGAAAGGTATTTCCACATGTACAAAAAGGATTCTGGCTTTCCTTATGCGCTCTGCGTGTTTGAATGAGATATTCAGCAAAGCGTTGCATCGCTTCCCTCACAGCTGAGTTTTGCGGCAAGCAGACTCATGGACCCTGCATTGTAAGGCACTGGTGCAGTTTTAATGCCTCCAGTTGGCCTGAATTGTAGCAGCCCCTAAGTGCAGTCACAGTCAACTTCATATCATGGGTGCCTTACTCTGTACTGTGTGCATTGTTTCTGCTGTCCTACTCACAACCAGAAATGCTGAAATATTAATGCACACCACCATTTTGTAGCTGTCGTTACTGTAATGGGCTGTGAGTTGCGTAGATAAGAGATTAACCTTGGATTTAGGGAGCCTAGGTGCTTGCCATGGATCTGCAGATGACTTCTGTTGGTGCAGATGTGCGATTTATCCATGGCTTGGTTATGCATTTTTTAATGAAAAGTAAACACTCTTTCTCAGTAGAGTAGTTGTGACATAACTGTTACTAATTTGGAGACTGCTCAACTATGATGCCATTATGAAAATGGAAATGCTTAGGAAAATTCAGTATTACTCACCACTTTACAAAATGGTAAAATAAAGCCTTGAAAGAACTTGGTTGTAAACAAGGCTGAGGCATCATAGCTAATCATGTCTATAATGTGCTGTGAACTAATTTAACACAATGGAAAAGTGCCACCCACCCCCACACTAGTCCCGTTCCTCTTCTCCGCAGAGATGCACTGGGATGCAGGGAGTACCACTAACAGTAGCTGGTAGAAACTGGGATGCTGGAGATAGATGTGCCACTTTGAGGAGTGGGGAAATTTCCAGGATAATAAACAACTTTCCTTCAGCAGTTCCCATTTGACTGTTGTTAAAGTTATGGAGGGTTTTTTTATTTCTGAATTGGTATTATTGGAATCAGCAACCCTTCATGCCATATGGGTGCACATAAAATATAAAGTCCAGCCTTTTCACACTGTTTGTATTCCATCTTTTTGCTTGCTCAGTTTTGAATAAAGAACCAGGGAATCACCCAGTTAAGATTTAATTGACTTAATACAGAGACAATATCCTAACTAAGAACGAGGAGCAAATGTTTCTTCTGATCCCAACAACATTTTATCTGAAAGAGAAGAAAACTGCACATACCCAGATTTTGTTATTTAATCACCATGTTTGCTTCCAGTTTCTGTCTCATGTCAAGCCTACAGCAAATAGGCCATGGGGAAGGAGGTAACTTTTTTTAAAGTTTGCATATGCTTTTCAACCCTAATGTTTTAGGGTTTTAAAATGTAGACAGCAATTTCATGGCTACCGTGACAAATATTTTACAGTTTGGGGTAAAAAAAAATCTAATTATAAAGTATACTCATGAACAATTGCAAAAAGTTAAATTCAGATGTGATCTAGTGCACATGGATTCAATTAGCTCAAGGTATGAATGCTTGAAAGAGGAGCAATATTCAACCATTTCAGCAGCCTGATTCCTTGGGGATGCTGCTAGGTTGCTCATATGTGAGGAGCTTGGCATACAGGCACTTTCAGTCCTGACACCCCATTAAATACTAGGTCCTGTCTGGAAGCTGTTGCCCAATGCTGTATGAACAGGCAGGCTGTTGCAGTGGGGCCATGTCTCTCTCTTGCTTCAGAAAGGTGGAAATGGGTTAGACTGAGCTCTTTGTATTTCAAGATATTCTGCTGGCTGATGTTATTCTTGATGAACAGCCTGTGCCATGGCTTTTCTTGTGACCCACATGCAGTGACCAAGGCAGAGAGAACAGAAGCAGTCAGTTTAATGGCAACCAGGACGCTGCAGCAGGAGGAAATAGACTCCAGATATTTGGTTCAATAAAACTCTGCCTCCTCTTGCAGACCACAGGGCCGCTGAGACATCTTATTTCAATTCCACATACTTATTACTCACATCAAGTATAAACAGGGCTATTCATGCTTCACTATCTGATTGGTATTTCCCCCCTTTTCCAGTTGCTTTCAGAGCAACAAATGAAAAGACCTTATTTTGGTTAAGTCTTTATTACAGCTGCACAAAGTGTGGAAGGACCAACTTGGGCAACCATAATTTAGAAGTTTCTGATTGATCATGAATTAATTTTATTTATTTATTTCCTTTTTAATTTTGCTATTTGATGTTAGCTTAATTACCTAATGTTTGAGAGAGAGGGGGGGAGAAAGAGAGAGAGAGAGAGAAGTAAAACAAAAGCACTGATCAAGGTGGTGAGTGGCTCTGTGCACTGCAAGACCCAGCATCAAAATCCCAAAGTTACTGAGGTTGGAATGACCTTAGGGGACTCATGGGCTCCCAAAGTACCTAGAGCTTATGAATTTTAGCACTAATGGTGTGTTGTTTCCTATCTGCTACATGTTATTCCTTAATTTCTATTGTTCATTTTTTATAAAACTACCTCAGTCAGGGAATTAGTAAAGAAAAAAACAATCCTGTATGATTTAAATAACTAATTCTTCGCAGTTACTTTGCAAATAGTTCTGAGTAACATATATCCCCAAAATTCAAGGTCAACATACAGACTGTTTTCATTTGATGAAGGGAAGAAAGCAGTGTTACATGTGAAATCCATTTATATAACAAATTATTTTGACAATATTTTTGATGTGATTTTGCACAAACTAGTCATATATTTTTAAAAGTGAATACTCCTTAATAAATATCAGTCTGTTTTTATAATTTGAAGGAAGAGATAGATACCATTGCCTGGTGGGAATCGACTAGCACTCCTGTTCTCCTCACAGTCGACTGAGGGAAGAGATCATCAAGATTTACAAGTGAAGAAGGAGCAGAAAAATTAAAATATTCGATATAAATACTTTGTGTAGAGACGTATTGATTTCAGGAGAAAATGAGAGAGAGACATAATTCCATTGTAGCAGTTGGCTTTTCACACACTTCTAGAGCAGATGGTCTAATGGTCTAAGCATCTGGTTTGAAATATCTGCCTTCCCTAGGGCCATCAGCTCAAATTTAGACAAGCTGCATTTATACCTTTATTTTCAAGACAGATCAATTGGGTGACTCTCTGGTAGGTTACAGGAGGGTTTTTCTCAGGTAATACCACTGATACTGGCTCAAAAAGTTTCATGACATTTACAGGGTTGGATTTTTGGGCTTGACCTTAAAAGCAGAAGTTCTGTTGGCTACATGTCATTCTTTAAGATGATGCCTGTGCCACAAAGGGATTTCTCCTGGTGTCATTGCTCAGATTTACCCTTGTGTCTGTACTGCTGTGCAACATTTCTGGGATGCATGATGCATCATTCTTGTGTCTCTTCTGTGCTTTGAGTATTTAAGTGAAAATCTTGGAATTCACATCTGAGTTGGGGAAGGAAGCTTTTGGGTAGGAGCAGGTAATTGTGTTTAGAGTGAATAAAAAAAATCACTCTTATACAGCAAGTAACACAAGAGTGTTGCATCCTCGGTGCTTGTTGCATGGGATTTTACAAGATAAGGCTTGTTATGTGCTTTGAGTCACACTTACATCTTGCTTTGTTGTCTTCTATCTGTCACACAGAGTGTTCCCTCAGACACTGTCTAATAAAACCACGAGGCATATTTTCTTGTAATAACGAGGCAAATCTGAAACAGCAGTAGAAGAATAGGAGGGCAATGGAAGGGCAGGTTCATTTTGTGATTATTGTGTGAAATTGTTTATGCCATCATGTATTCCTCATTGCTGAAATTGTCTAACAGAATGTCTGCAGATTCTGTATTATGCTGCACTACAGCTGGTGACCTATATGCTGTCATCTGCATGGGTTTTGTATTCTAAGAATTTGAGTATGAATTAGGTTTTTTTCTCTATTATTTATTGATAGCATGTTTTTAGAAAAGCAAGGGGGAAAAAAAAAGAAGAAGAGGGAGATTTATAAGTCAAATGATGAGAACAGAATTTAGCCTGCTGTATAGTAATTGAGTGGCAAAACCAATTCCCCCTGTTGAAAAGAGATTAATCAAAAGATTAACCAAAGCCACTTGCTAACGGCGGTTCTTAGGACAGTCCAGAATATGTAGTAGGCAAAATTAATCCCTCCAAATTGCTAAGAAACTCAGGGACTTTGAGATATTTAAGCCAGAGTGCTGCAGTTAGTAAACCCTTTCCAATCAGCGTGTCAGGTTTGTAATTCTTTTTTGTTTTGGTTTGTTGTTTTTTTTTTTTTTGCTTTTGGATTTTAA